>CP092879.1:7594733-7733476 GCA_030710605.1 Cordylochernes scorpioides
GTCGACGTATGGATAAACTGGCAGTCGTGTACGTGAGGCGAGTGTTGATGTTCTTCCCACACGCGGACAACAAGAAGCAGAGGCAGGGCTAGATGTTAGCACACAGAGGGATCGGGGACAGCCCACGGGACAGAGGTAGAGGCCATGACACAAACTTGGATGCCTATCACCGAGACATGGAGAGAGAGCGCCTGAGCGAGACAGACGCCGTCTGTCGATGGCCACACCTTAGAACATCTGCTGACCCCCTGCCAAAACCTGTCCTGTTTACAGGGGTTGTCTATATAAATCCCTGGGGGGGGGGGGGGGGGCTTTGGCATTTTCCTCCTCTATCCCCAGCTGACCGCTCTTTGGATTTTTATTTTGACTTCACCAATTTCAATTTAAATACAAATAGGGGTTAACAGGTATTATTAATAAAGATATAGCATATATACAAAATATGGGGTGGTAGCAAATAGAAACGGTGTACATTTTAATAGAAGGGTAGGATCTTATAAGGTATCGGCTCTAACTAATTGGAAGATATGTAACATATACTAAAAGTGTCATTATTATACAGTTTAAAATATACGATATATATATATATAAACAGACATGGGTCGCCTCTCCCGTCAAAATAGACGTCTAAAACCAGACGCCATCTATTGACCTTCGCCGCAACTAGCGGCCTCAGGTCGGTGACAAAGCCACAACAACAGATTCGGCAAACTGAAAAACGTCCACCTAGAGACCATGGTTTCGGGCTAATGGCCCTCGTCAGTCTAGGGCGGACTTTATTCCATGAGATCCACACGGGATCTAATGGAATCTTGACAATCTGTCAAAGAGGTGTTTAGCTGGCAAAGTGACTGGGCCATATCTATGGCTGAAATATAGATGGTCTCTTTATATCAATATCCTCCCGGCAAAATTTCCATCTATATTTCAGCTATAGATTTGGCCCAGCTACTTTGCCAGATAAACACCTCTTTGGTAGATTGTCAAGATTCCATTAGATCCCGTGTGGATCTCATGGAATAAAGTCCGCCCTAGACTGACGAGGGCCATTAGCCCGAAACCATGGTCTCTAGGTGGACGCTTTTGAGATTGCCAAAGCTGGTGTTGTGACTTTGTCACCGACCCGAGACCACTAGTTTGCGGTGACGGTCAATAGATGTCGTCTAGTTCAGACGTCTATTTTGACGGGAGAGGCGACCTTTGTCTCTTTAAATCAATATCCTCCCAGCAAAATTACGACATATATATATAACATTAAGTTGCGGGAGAATGGTATTCATGTGCCAAAGAAAGTTGGATCTTTGCCTGAATTTGCCAAAACTGGTGTCATGGCTTTCCCCTTATTACCACCGTGATGTTTCTTACTAGAGTGATAAACATAATACATTGTTTTAATGTATAATTGAAGGAAAGGTGACTGTATATATATACTGTATATAATAAAAATAAAGCATAATTAAGACCTAATCTTTAATACACCTATCCCCCGATTTACACGGTAGATACGTTCCTGAGAAAAACGTGTAAATCGGGGGATAGGTGTACACAGAAATAAAAATAAAATGCATTGACAGGTTAAAATATGTAGTCAGCACATAAGCTCGGGATTCCTCGTGAGATGTGTACACAGCGCATGTGTTCAATCACAGTAGTATTTAGTATAGTGCGATAAAAACAAAATAAAAAACTTATTTGGAAAACCGTGTAAAAGCGAAAACGTGTAAAAAAAGTACCGTGTAAATCGGGGGATAGGTGTACTATTTAACCATCATATATATACTAAAAATAAGTTGTTACCTATGATTACAACCTACAAAAATGTTATTCTCTTAGATTTTACCGTTATGAATATTCACTTGGCTTTTATTTTGTTTTGTTTCAGCTTAAATATTGAATTTATCTGGTGAAAATGATTATACATGTTCTTGATGTTGGCCTGAAGAAAGAAATTCTTTCATAGAAGCGCGCTAAGTTTAATGAAGAACATTTTATTTCTTGGAAGTTTTTTTCATCTATTGATTTAGAGAGAAAGAGGATGTTGGTTAGGATCGCCTCCTGTCTTATTGAGATTTCTCAATCTCTCATATATAGGTTAATTACTTAAAATCTAATGTATGAACATGTATGAAAGACCACTAAAGCTATCTCTAAAATGTTAATACAGTCATGTATTTAGACTTTTAATTTTCAACATTTTGAAATAATACCCGTTAAGCAAAATAGAAATTATGAAATCCTACATGAAAAAATCCTCTTTACACATGAATTGCAGCGTTGATAAGGCCGAAACTAAATAATTGAACCTTTAAAAAAACCCTTTCATTTTTTATGAGAATCTTTTTATGTGGTAACCATTTATATCGGTATTTAAAGTCATAAGTGATGAGAACACCAAACTATTTAAAAGATGTGTACAAAAGATAAATTGTTCTGGGATCAGGTTAAAAATGTAAGAAAAAAAAACACATTCCTTGATCATTCAATTAAAGGTTACTGATAGCTAGAGCCTATACAGAATGCGCTGTGACGAAACCATTTATCGACAACGCTATTGAAGAATGCCGAAACGTCGACCCTCTATACAGGTTCACTCTTTCTAAATTCATCTTCGACAAGGAAAAGATCGAATTACGACGTATTTTAAACAGAACAAAATACGATATTTATAAATTTTTCATCAATGTAGATTTTAATTGTACCCCCTCCCCCACTAACTCTTAAAATTGTAACGTCGTTTTTATGACTTAATAAAAATCGATTTTGGATATTTTTCTATATAAATGTATATTTTCATATTTTTGATAAAATATATATTTTACAAATATAAACTAATAGTTGATTTTTTCAATTATTTCAGAATTGGCCCAATGGATGGGTATCCATCCTGAAACATCGTTGTCTTTTCATGATTAATCAGGAAATATTATTTGGACAATTCGGGAAAATAATTTAAAATATTAACGAATAATTAATATTTATTCCGAAAAATGACGCAAGCCATTAGCCACTTTTAGTTGCACATTCAAAAGATGTGTCTTTTCCTTAAATAACTATTAACCTGCTATAGTTAAATTTCAATTCTGTTATAATTTTTTATTTCATTATTTATTCTTTTTTTTTTTAATTTGAATACAAAAGATTATTAATAGTCAATATATTATGAACTCATTTCTTGTTTAGATAAAAATTCTATCCGATGCTGTGTATTTTCTCAACACAATTATTTCGAAGTTTAAAAAAAAAAACTTAAGATATTTTGAAAAATTTAATATGTAGCCGTCTGATTACATTACGGATTTCTATATGATAAATTTAGATCAATCTCTACTACACTGTAAATAATGCAAAAATTGAGTGAATTATATTTTACACAACACCATTCTTCTTACTGCAGTTTTCTATATCAGAAGGATTCTAATTTCTAAAAAATAGTTCACATGAAGATTATGGACCCTATATAAGTACTAGCCGAATGACCCGGGCAACGCCCGGGTTTTACCCGATTAAATGCTTTTATTCAAATACTATTCGTTACAATTATAAATTGGCGCCTGTGGATGTCATTCTTGTATAATATATAAATGAATTTTAAAAATTGTAAAAAAAAAAAAAATGCATCGGCCGGGAATCGCCCGCGTGGCAGGCGAGCATTCTACCACTGAACCATCGATGGTTATGAGAAATGGCCATATTTGGGTATTTATTCCATTCACAAAGCAAATGGTGTCAGAATTGATTAAGAATTGTTGCTTGATTATGACGCTGATAACGGTATATATTATAATAGCAGCAGATTATGAAATTGTAAATAATGGGTTCAATAAACATGGGTTCGTGTTTTTCCCTTTATTGCTATATTGAGAAATGTTTATATATTGCTATATATAAATTATTAGGAAGTTCAATAATAAGTATAACCCGAATAAAATAGTTCCAATGGTTAAAGTGTCTCTATTTAGGCTTAAGCTGTGATACGAAATGTTGCTGAATTAGCAATCGTGAAAATTGACCTTATATGTAAAATTCAAATATATAATTGCATATGAATTTTATAGAAAATTAACATATATGGGATTTATTTTTTCTAATTATAAAGATATATTCAGTTGAAATAGAAATGGGATTGTTTTCATATAGTTCGTTTTGGTGCATACGCATTTTTATTTTGGTAAATGTATTTTTGGTGTAACACATTTAAGATATCTATTTTTTAACGCTTGAGAATAAAATTAAACCATGAATTTAATATTATTTTAAAACATATTTTTTGGAATGTTATGAAGCTAGAGAGTTAGGAAAATTGCAAATCGAGGACTAAGAATTCCTAAGAAGGGTCACACAAGAAAAGGAGCCCAGGCAGACGAAGGCTCCGGGAGATAGGCCTGCCGCCCAATTTCCGAGCTTATCATCGGCTGCAGCGATAGATAGGCTGTTCTAAACACCGGCCGATACGACGGATACAATTTAGGGATAGCCTCATTACACCAGCATACGCATATATCGTTATCGTACTTCGAAAATCCTTTTATAAGAAATAAAATACTAAATCGATATTTGTTATTATTCAACACATTCAAACTGTTGAACCAATCCTAAGGGATTTTAAATGAACTTAGCCGAAAAGATACCGTTTAACATATAGGGATTTAAAATTTTGAGGTTTGTGAAAATTTCATTTGATCTTTTTTGGATCTCATTAAATAAAGTCCATTCTAAACTGACGAGGGTCTGAAACCATGTTCTCCAAATGGATGTTTCTCAGTTTGCCAAAGCTGATGTCATGGCTTTGTCTCCTTAGTCCGCTAGTTTACGGAGACGGTTGTAGCGTCCATTTTTTCCGGAGGAGGCGACCTTTATTTTTATAGATCAATTTCCTTCCGGAAAAAATTCTTTATAAATAAATAAAAAAAAATATATATATATGTTATAAATAAAAACAAATGAGATCTGATGCTTGAATTTTGGATCATGTTGAGGATTATTGTAATGCAGTTATTTGCTGGTTCTTTTTGGTACTAAATGGTATTGGTGATGCAGTCATGGCCAGAATCTTGAAAGTATAATAACAAAAATAGTTTTGATAAGAGATTGTTTTAATTGAGCTATAGGATAAACATAATTTGGTAAAGGTACCGCCTGGCTAAAGGCGTAAGAATAAATAAAACAAAATATTATTTACATAATTACAAGCATGTTTGTGCCGACCAACGGGGAACAACAACAATGAGTATTTATAGGGAAAGCGTGACCTCTGGCGGTTGATTTAGCAGAGTATTTTATCTATGAAATATATTTGATATACATATTTTTATATAACATATATATATATGTCTTAATGCTTGAAGTATTAAGAGTACTCAAGCTTTTTCGCCTTTTGTCTACCTCTTTTTATATTTGATCTTTTAGAAAGTATCTGTCACGAAACACCAATAGGGTTCTGTATCTTTTCGAGGCATTTCTAAGAGCGGATTTTAATAATAATAATTCAATTCTATTTCCCTTTTCCCGCGCTTTTGGAAAAATCTCTTGAAAACTTCTTGAATTATATTTGATATGAAAATAAAAGTTTTCAAATGAGTTGAGGTGAAAAAAGGGGGATATAATAATATTAATATTTTTCGAATTAAATATTTTAAAAGGCATAAGCGGATCAGAATAGCTGAATTGAGTATTTCGAAATATTACAATTTTTTATACTTAAAATCTCTTAGCATTTCTCTTGATTTATTTATTTTTTATTGTTACAAAAAGCACGAAGTCCAAAGGACTATTGTGCTGTGCCAGTATTATTTACATATATATGATTCATTATTTACACGATAGATTAGTAGTGTTTTGTAAATTATTGTACAAATAGTTCTAAACTTAACAAAGTTCTCATAAGATAGAGTATATACACAAAGAGAATTTGGTAATGTTTCAAAGTATCTACATACAATTTGATTAGTCAGATATATATTTCACTTCATGCGGTGACAGGGAATTAGTTCGTCTAAAAGCTGACCCAACATGGACTGGCCAATTTGAGAATATGTTATTGGATGGTTATAATCTATTATTGGTATTTTGGTAATATTTGTCACATTGGCACTCTATCTTTATAGAGATGTATGTGATGGGGAAAGAAGATAGTCATTAAGTAAATAGCCAACGCCCAGATGGGCCCCCCCTCCAGGTCTTTTTATAGACGACCCCTGTAAACAGGACAGGTTTTCTAAGCAGCGGGTCAGGGAAGTATGTACTACAGGGTGTCCATCGGCAGACCGTTTATGTCGCTCTCAGTCGCTCTCTCCGTGTCTCGTTGATAGTCATTCAAGTTTGTGTCATGGCATCTACCTCTGTCCCGTGGGCTGTCCCCGATCATTCTCGGTGCTAACATCTAGCCTTGCCTCTGGTTCTTGTTGTCCGCGTGTGGGAAGAACATCAACACTCGCCTCACGTACACGACTGCCAATTTGTCCATACGTCGACAGGATCATTTGCAACAATATATGTGAAAAAATAATATTTAAAAAATAAAAAGGTCAGGTGTTGATATTAAAAATATGGCATTTTTATTTTTAATATCAACACCTTACCTTTTTATTTTTATTTTCTATTATTTTTTCATATGTTAAGCGTATTTACGCAAATTTGACCTTAAATACCCATTTCTTGGTTTCTCAAGAAGCCTCTTGGACCAAAAATATTTTTGGTCTCAGTGGTACAGCCTACTCCACGCAGATGAGCGCCAACAACGCGAAACGCGTTCGTGGATGACTTTTCTTGATTTATCAATAAATTGGGTTGGCCAAATATCAGGGAACGGGCTAAATCAATGTTTAGTTGATTTCTGTTCCACCAGATGGCGCTCTGCCTTCTGTAAACACATGTGTTCTTGGTCAGGATGTGGCATTTTTATTTTTAATATATATATATATATATATATATACACACAATATATATGTGCAACCAATCTTTGGCATTAAAATTTACTTTATAAAACGAAAATATTTGTAAAATACATATAGCAACACTTTAGTAAGTTTATTTTATATTGTACGCTGACAATCTTTATATTCCATTTTGAAAACCCAACACTTTCAAACATGTATCGTTAGGTTTTAAATCTTCGTCCACTTGATAATCTTTGATGAAGAGATATGCGCATATATACGGTTGTATATATTTTCCTACATTTTATTTTCACGTTATCTATTCTTTTCAATATATAGTGTTCTTCATTTGGTCCTTTTTTATTGGAAGAATAAATAAAATTGTTTAAATTGTAAATTGAGTCCGATTGAAAGTGTTTTTATTTATTTCACAATGTCTTCTTGTTGCTGTTAGCACTAATCAAGTCTAATTCGAATCTTTTAGTGACACTATATGGACAAATATTCTCTGATTTGATTCATTCTATAGTTTATATTCAGCATACCTCTCACTAGAGTCAAGCATATCAATTTCAAAATGCGAGAGAAACAGTAAGCGTCATCAAACCAATGCGATATATTGGGATAATTACCTTCATTGAGAGACATGTCATCAAGGGTGTGTCGCCGACACAACTGAATAATTGAGACGTAATTAGTGACCCAAACAATCCATTAGGACTGTTCTGGCTCCACAGGTCGCCACTCCGTCTATTGCCCACAACTCGCTCTTATATACTGCTTATAGTCTGCACCACGCTGACGGGACCCAACAGGCCGAATAGCGTACGTGGTTGACCCTCATTGATTTATCAAGATATTGGGTTGGCTAAATATTTTTGGAACAAGCTAAATCAAGGTTTAGTTGATTTTTGTTCCACTAGATGGCGCTCTGCCATCTAAAATGCTCATGTGAACGGTCAGGAAATGCCAATTTTGTTTTTAATATCAACACCTGACCTTTTTTATATTGTATTTCACACACACATATTTTCCTTTTTTAATTTTTAAAATTAATAATTTATTTCCTCCCGGCAAAATTTCCATCTATGTTTTGCCAATAGATTTAGCCCAGCCACATTGCCAGCAAAACACCTCTTTGGTAGATTGTGAGGATATCATTAGATTCCGTGTGGATCTCATGGAATAAAGTCCGCCCTAGACTGACGAGGGCCATTAGCCCGAAACCATGGTCTCTAGGTGGACGCTTCTCAGTTTGCCAAAGTAGGTGTTGTGGCTTTGTCACGGACCCGATGCCGCTAGTTGCGGAGACGGTCAATAGATGGCGTCAGATTCTGACGTTTATTTTGACGGGAGAGGCGACCATTGCTTCCACATATTTATATATGTGTGTGCGTAGTAAATTACCTAAAATTACACTATTATAGTGGAAATGTCTTCAGCGATTGATTTCATTAAGTATCACCTATCTCATTTATTCCATTTACACAGGGCAGCCTATAATAATCATGGTATATAGTTAGCGACTACTTTTATTGTAAGTGCACCACATGCCTACAATTAGGGCTTAATATATTGCTTGTGTCATTAATTACCTTTCATATATGTATATTATGTCTCTAGACAAATAGAATGGAGTGAACCTTTTTCCTTACAAGTGTGTCAGTACTCAGTTTGATTACTTGCATTCACTGGTGGGATTGAACTTTTGCAAGAAGAGGACTGATGAAGTAGTTTTTTCTTTGGAAAATTTCCATTGCAAAATTCGTTTCCGGGTCGTAATTGTCGATATTCGACGAGGGTTCCACTTCTCCACCATCCCTTAGCTAAATACACCTTAAAAATCCCTTAGAGTTTAAATATTGGTTTGAAATGTCCTTTGTAAGGACCGGTAAATAATGTTTTCTAGATGTTAAATAGATATACAAGGTTTGTCCAATAAATAATGAGACTGGTCAAAATTAAAGAAAAAATAGAAGGATTAAAAAATATTTTATTAGTATTTTTCAAAATAGTCCCCTTCCGCATCTATATATAATTTCCATCTCTTCGCCCATGATTTAAAACATTTAGAAAAGGCATCTATCGGGGTGTTCTTCAAGACCTTTTTCGAATCCGCTATGATGGACTCTCTAGTGTAATATCTCCTTCCTTTTAGAGCCATTTTGAGTTTTGGAAAGAGAAAAAAATCATTTGGAGCTAGGTCTGGGAAATAGGGAAGTTGTTGAAGTATTTGGATGCCGTGTTTAGCCAAATAAGTCAGTACAGATGTAGCGGTGTGTGGTGGTGCATTATCATAATGGATAATCCAATTTTTGTAACTCCACATTTCACTTCTTTTCAAACGAATTGATTCACGTACATGTCTCAAAATGTTTAAATAAGACTCCTTATTGATTGTTTGACCTTCCTCTAAATATTCATAATGCACAATTCCCTTTATTTCAAAGACCGTGACCAATAAGACTTTGTTTTTTGACTTGCAAAGTCGGGATTTCTTCGTTCTTGGTTCATCTGTTCCTTTCCACTCCATGAATTGGCGTTTTGTTCCGGGTCATACCCATGTCTCGTCTCCAGTTATTACTTTTTCCTTCCTATTAGGGTTTTCTTCTATCATTTCAAGCATTTTTGGCAACTTCAACGCGATTCACCTTTTGTTGGATTATGAGCATTTTAGGGACAAATTTTGAAGGTGTCTTCTTTAACTGCAAGTCTTCTTTAATTATCAATCAAACTAATGAATTTGATATTCCTGTTTCTTCCTCAATGTCCCGTAATCCTATTCATGGTTTTTATTTTATCAAATTTGAAATTTGGCTCACCTTTTCAGGGTTCCTTTGCAGAAATGGACGTCCAACACGCTTCTCATCTTTCACCGATTCCATTCCATTTTCAAATCGTGAAAACCATCTAAATGTGGTGGGCTTATTTATATTTTCATTTCCAAATGCCAATTTCAACAAATCTAAAGTTTCTGAAGCCGATTTCCCAATTTTGTAGCAAAATTTAATACAAATTCGTTGTTCGAATTTTCTATCCATTACAAATTAGAAGTTGTTATGCAAGGCGTTCTTTTTTACAAGCTTACAATTTATCGACTGCGCGCGCAATCACGTGATGTGATATACCGCAGTGTAGCTGAAGCCTTCTATTTTTGAATAGACTTTTTAAAAAAATTATAATTTCATTTTTTCTTTGTTTTTGACCGGTCTCATTATTTATTGGACACACCTTGGAGACACCATTGGACACACGGGTGTGTATAAAAATTAGCGCGCAATCAATATATGATAATTGAAAAATTGAGCGAATGTATTTTTATAAACAAGAACTTCCAACTCTCCTTACTGCGGTTAAAAAATATTAAGGTAGGTTAAATTACGAGTAGGAAAGCCTTCCCATATGGGTGGTTAACAAGCTTCTAGACCGTTTATGAGGTGTTTATATATCTCCGTTGGAACTTTAGAGGAAAATTCCCTGATTTCATATAAACAATGGAATTGAGGACAGTAGAAATATACATACAAATATACGTGCAATTAAACTGGAGACACCGCTGGGAAGGTTCAACACTAATGAGATAAATTCAGCAGGAAGTTTTTTTTATTTTAAAAAGAAAACCTCGCATACATTTCTATTAATATGAATAGATATAGAAGCAATGGGCGATTCTCCCATCAAAATAAACGTCAGAATCTGACGCCATCTATTGACCGTCGCCGCAACTAGCGGCATCGGGTCGGTGACAAAGCCACAAACACCAACTTTGGCAAACCGATAAGCGTCCACCTAAAGACCATGGTTTCGGATTAATGGCCCTCGTCAGTCTAGGGCGGACTTTATTCCATGAGATTCACACGGGATCTAATGGAATCCTCACAATCTACCAAAGAAGTGTTTTGCTGGCAATGTGGCTGGGCCAAATCTATTGGCAAAGCATAGATGGAAAATTTGCCGGGAGGAAATGTGTCTATGAAATTAATATGCAATGTTATATTCTATTTAAAGCAAATTATCACAATTAGGATTTTTAAATAGTAAAATCAATTACACAATATCATTAAAATTTGTAACAATAATTTCTGGCAATGTGTTTATTTTCACATATATAATATCTCTACAGACCTAACTGCAATGATAAAAGTTGCTAAACGAGAGAGCTTTGCTCATCAGTGGTGAACCCTCCCAACGGTTACGCCGAATTAATCTCCAGACCGCTCTACTATTGTATTGGATTGGTTTTCCTTTATGCTTTGAATTTGCTATGGAAATAAGCTAGTGGTGTTTAGGGAACCTAAGGGCATAAGCTTATTGGTCAATAGAAGTGCATACATATAATTACTAGAAATTGAGAAACAAGGTTTCTTATCTGAGTTAATTTTAGCAAATTACATTTATACATTTAATTGTCATCTATAGAAAAAAAAATTGTAATACATCTATCCCCCGATTTACACGGTACTTGTTTTACACGTTTTCGCTTTTACACGGTTTTCCAAATAAGTTTTTTTTTTTTCTGTTTTTATCGCACTATACTAAATGCTACTGTGATTGAACACATGCGCTGTGTACGCATCTCACGAGGAATCTCCCGAGCTTATGTGCCGACTACATATTTTAACCTGTCAATGAATTTTATTTTTATTTCTATGTACACCTATCCCCCGATTTACACGTTTTTCTCAGGAACGTATCTACCGTGTAAATCGGGGGATAGGTGTAATAATTTCTGGCAGTGTGTTATCATTGTTGTAATGTCTGTAGAGATATTTGATGAGATGTGTGAAAAGAAACCCATTGCCAGAAATTATTGTAACAATAATTTTGTGGTTATATAATTGCGTGAATGTGGGTTTTTAACTGGCATTATTAGTTGAAAGAGAAATACACCTATCCCCCGATTTACACGGTAGATTCGTTCCTGAGAAAAACGTGTAAATCGAGGGATGTGTGTATATTAAACTGTCAAATCTGAATAGGTGTTCGCCCCCTCATGAATCAGAGCCTCCCAATATTTTTTTCAACATAGGTAGTATAGAGTAGAATAGCGCATTTTAGTATAGTGCGATAAAAACAAAAAAAAAAGTTATTTGGAAAACCGTGTAAAAGCGAAAACGTGTAAAACAAGTACCGTGTAAAACGGGGGATAGGTGTATTTTATTGAATGCTACACACTAGTATATTTAGAAACAATAAAAATTGATTTCTTTTGTTCATTCTCTATCACTCAATTAAATATCTCGAATTCTTTACTCTCATGAACAGGAAAATAATTCAAGATGTGGCTTAAAATCAATTTTAAAATATTTATAAGCAATATTAAATAAGTCGATGTTTATAAACAAACAGTTCATCTGTAAACATTTTCACACTTTTCCATAGTAATAATTGTTACACGATTTCACGTGTTAGGTGTCTATAGAGTATCTAATATATATTTTCAAAATAGTATTTCAATAAAAGGCACTTCTGATATGACCGCAAATTTGAACCCAAAAATGAAACATTTATATATTCAATGTATAAATAGTATTCTATACTTTTCTGTGCACTAATGACACGGCGTGTAGATCTATTTCCTAGAGCATGCCAAGTGACGGATTATGGAGGTTTGGGGCTATTTATCGAGATTATTGATAGAGATCCCAGTTCTCCATCCATCTCCACCGCTAGGACTACTGTTATTTAATTACTCGGCAAGTTTTCTATTTATTGGAACACTGCTCTCATAATATGGTCCTCTGTACGGAACTGAAGATTAGGTCACACGAACCAGTATGTTAAATTACTGGACAAGTGGTCTATTTAATGGAACACTGCTCTCATAATATAGTCTTCCATACGGACATGATGATAAGGTCACACGAACCAGTATGTTAAATTACTGGACAAGTGGTATATTTATTGAAACACTGCTCCCATCATATAGTCTTCCATACGGAACTGAAGATTAGGTCACACGAACCAGTATGTTAAATTACTGGACAAGTGGTCTATTTAATGGAACACTGCTCCCATCATATAGTCTTCCAAACGTAACTGAAGATTAGAGTACACCAACGTATAAGTAACAACAACAACAACAAAAAGCCTTTATTTAGGGTCACTGACCCTATACAGGATTCACCAGAGGTATGCATAAGAACAAAGCAGTGAGACAAAGGAAATAACGATATATACAGAAGTAAAAGAAAAAAAAACAAGAAAGAGAAAGAGGGAAGCAAGAAAACAACACAAAAAGAGTAGCAGTAAGAAAGTGAGGAACCAACGTATAAGTTGTACAAGTTATATGTTTAATTAATCGGCAAGTGAGTGATCTATTAATTGAAACACTGCTCCTATTATATGGTCTATAATGAAAATTAAAGTACACTAACTTATAATTTCGGTCATTTTCTATCGCCATTATCAAGGTAAAACTTTAATACGATGTTCAAACCTGTCGTCGTTTTATTGCTTTAAGAATACTAGCCCGTGTTAGTTTTCTATTCAAGGTGGCCTGGAGATAGTTAATTTGGAATTTATATTAGTTAAATTAAAATAAACCTATTTTAAATAACATTTAACGTTATCTATGTGTGAAAATATAACACAACCTTTAACCGTACAAATCCACCCGTAATAGTTACTTGGATACAATTAGTTATACAGTTGAAGATCCATTACAGTCATTTATTTGCCTCATTGTTATTCTTTTTCTTCCAGCTAATGTTTTCTGCATTTTTTGCATTGCTCTCTAGAATTTTTATTTTCGTACTTTTTCACTTTTACAAATAGTTAAATTGTTCATTTGCATGCCTTTTTTATATTCTTAATATTTTTATTTTTATGTAATTTAATACGTGTATATATTCCCTACAACCATCGATATCTTGCTTAGTATAGTTACATTTTTGCCTGTCGAAGGGCTTTTGCCCGAAAGCTCGTAGCATTTTTACAATAAAAGAAACTCATCTTCTGAATCTTTCTTAATTGATATACCTTACTAGAAGAGTCTTTCCATTTAATATTTTATATATTAGCGATATTTCTCCACTTATAAGACACAATTTTACAAAAATAAACTAAAAATGGACAGAAATATATATTACACCAATGACGAGACATGCTCTCCCAAAATAAACTGCCCTACTTAGAATTTGCAACATGGAAAATTGCTGGGTAGAAATTATACTAATTGCAAGGTACAGGTAACTCACCGAGTTATGTAAATGATGCAAAATTGTCTAACTAACCCGCGCATGTTGATTGAGTTTAAGAGAATGAACTTGAAAATTTGACATTATTCGCAACACTCTCTGTCTGACAGGGAAAAATTTAAATATTATGTTTTTGACTAAGAGAAAACGTTTATTACCAGAGAAGGCCAGGCAAGGCCAGCTAAGGAAGTTCAAGCAAACAGACGATTCCACGAGAGATACGATGATTCGACTAAAAAAGCCGGTTGGTCCATACGTCAAATCTCTACGGACAGACTCCTCAACGCGTCCACAGTGCAGCGGCTATGGTTAAGATAGTTGGAAAAAGGTAATGTGGCACGATTGAACGGTGCTATGAGGACAATGTGACCTCAGCACGTGTGGATCAACGCATCTGATCGCGTTTGCGGCCCCACAGTCCACTTTGTCGTCATTTCACGGGATGTGCAGGACAAACTTAGTTCTCCCATATCAACCAAATCATGGGGGTCGGTGGAAGGCTGGTTAAACCGTTTGGTTTACGACCACTACGACCCGGGTTCGATCCCCGCATTGGACACTTTTTTCTGTTTAAAAAAAAAAAAATTCTCCAATGGCCCCCCGATTCTTGAAAAAGTCCAACCCCACCAGCGAGTGCAAGGAACCAAACGGGGCTCTGGCACATTTGTAAGTGCAAAGTCGAACTGCTTTCACATGTGTAGACATGTGGTGCGCTTACAGTAAAAAAAAAAAGCAGTCGCTAACTACCCACCATGATTATCATGGCCTGTACCACGTGTACTAGGGATAAGCAAAAAAAAAAAAAACAAATCATTATGCGCAAATTGGTCGCCGGCGGTCTACACTCAAAGCGCCCTTTAAAAAGACTGCTGTTGACCCAATAGCACAGCCAATTCCGTTTGCAATTTTGTCTGGATAAAGCCAAATAGACAGTAGTTAGTGTTCTCAAATGAATCTCGTTTCTGTTTTAGCAATGACAGTCACCGAGTAGGAGTTTGGCGCGGTCTTGGTGACAGGTCCAATCCGGACGTATCTGTGTAATGCCGCATTTCACGACAACGCAGTATTATAGTAGTACGCATAAGCCAACATGCCCTGCATGGAACTTAGGTTCCTCCATTTCCACCAGTTGTTCCTGATCTCTCACCTATATAAGACGTCTCGATCTAATTATGCAAAACATCTAATATACCAATATTTACAAAGTTTGGTCAATAGCCAAAACTGATATAAATTTAAATGCACATGAAGTTAGTATTTGGAATATAGTAAATCGTCACCCCAATTTAATACCATAATAAAGTTCTTTCACGACTACAATGTTGAAACGCCGCAGAAATGTCGATTATAAAAGATAATGTACTTAAATACATCCAACCTTGCAATAGTGACTTTTTCTCACATGCACTCAAGACGTTCCTAGTCCTTTCAGATTGTTATTGGTTGGTTTTAAAGCCTGTTGAAGTGCGTCAGGCCCGAAAAATTGCGTTATTTGATATATTAAGCATTTCACCATTTGTAAACAGAATTGTGTTATCTTTAAAAATGTACCATATAGTAATGTGTTATATTTATAGATTCTATATATAAAAAGTGCCTATATTTAGCGTGATTGTTTTCCTTAAAACAACATCACACTATATTTACTGCCATGATATATTTTAAAAAGGGCCAAGTTCATTAATCGTGAAATTTCACAGTAATTTTGGCAGTTTAATTTCCAATACCGATTTAATATTGTATTGGGCTTTCTTTTCTTCTTATACTAGCCGAATGACCCGGGCAACGCCCGTGTTTTACCCGATTGAATGTTTTGATTCAAACACTATTTGTTACAATTATAATTTGGCGCCTTTAATAAATGCATATGTTAGTTAATAACTATAGCCTATGTGCTTTATCTGTCTATGTACTGCTGGCTTCCGTAGGCGTCTCTTACTGGGAAAAAGAAAGAGAGGATTCCATTTGGTTATTAACTAATATATGCATTTATTTAAGGAGCGACCCGCTCCAACACAATAGTTACAAAAACAACAAAGCGAGTGGGGGGGGGATCGTAGCCGACCAATAGGAGGGCGCCATTCAAAAAAAAAAAACCGTGACAGAGGCGACGAAGAATGACGCTCGTAACTGTATATAGAATATTCGGTATTTTAGCGGAATTAATGGATAAGGTATTCAAATTACCACTAATCCTGTCTTTATACATATTTTCACCATGTGACTTCGTATACACATATATTGATGTAATTTTACCTTATTTATAAAGATATCTCAAAGAACATTTTGGTGTATGATGGATACACACATAACCTGCACCAAGATGACGAAGATCAAGCGTTATGATAAATATTTTCGAAATACATGCCATTGTTCAGATAATATCTATACTATTAGATGGCGTTTAGCGATCAAAAACATCTATCTTTTTGTTACAATTCTCGCCTACCTTTAGCCTCTCATAGAGAGAGAACATATATTGATAAATTTCATAATAAGTGCAAGTGGACTATCGTCCATATATATGTACAAGGCGCTATAAATTAAACCTATCTAAGTAATCTCTTTTGATTTCTTTTAAAAGCCACATAATCATATATTCTCATTATATCGACCAAAAAAACTATATTCTGTGTTCACGCCGTTTTTACCTGCGAGAAACTTTCAAAATAAAAATCCTGAACAAAGCTAATTAAATATAAGGACGTTTAAAACTCTCTCCCGCTCTCCAAACCCACACTATGAAGAGAACCACTAAAATTAGATACCCAAAATTAATTAAAACTTCCTCAAATACCAACTAAGCTCTATCCAATCTTCAAAAAGCTTTGAAGGTTAAATCAAGTCGATTGGAGAAATATTTTATAGATTACTTCAATATATATCTGCTTTATTTATACTCTCAATGTTTTAATAGGGAGCTGGAGTTATATTTGTTTGCGCAAATTTACGCGATTATAGCTGAAGCGTGTATATATCTGTAATTCTTATTAATGATATCTACAATTGTTTTAACAACTTGTGCAACGCTTTATTGACGTCATGCCATCGACCCTATGTCCCAAGTGGCTGATGCAATAAGCGGGTCGGATAGCGATCAGCCTATTGAATTGGACTAACGATCAGTGAAATTGTTTCCTAAAGTGACAATTTATTTCATAGGAGTCTTCATGACCAATATAAATATAGAGAGATAAATCAAAAGCTTATTTTACACATCAAAATAGAATAAAATATTATATTTTTAAAATCAATATTTCGTAAGACTTTACGCCTATCATTATGAAGGTCTTTCCTTATTTTGAAAGTCTTCGATTAACCACACGATGCCTTCAATCCTTATATCTATAAAAATGAAATCTAAATTCGATGTTTGTTATCGCGTTGCGCAAAATCTACAAAATAAATCATTATGAAATTTCGCAAGTAGGTAGCTTAAGATTTCGTTTAAAATATAGGCTATTCAAAAAACTAAAAAGGTTAATGCGCTTTTTCTAAAAATATAAAACCAAAAAGCGTTAGTTCCAGCCTTTTACCGCTTGGGCGCAGCACTGGTCGCGACGATAAATGAATTTGATTGGTTAATAATTTACACGTGGTTTGTTTACACGATGAATGTTAGTTTGTTTACACGAAGAATGTTTTTAAAAGGTATGATTATCCAATCGCCGTGAAACTTTAGGAAGTTATTTACTATACTACTGGGAAGGTTTCTGGTTTGAATTTGATTTGAAATAAATATTCTTTGCAATTTTATTTACAAATTTTCTACTTTCACTCGCAAGCAGCGCCTCTCGCGGTTTCTGGTGAAATTATATTTATAAATTGTATCAATGCTTAAAATGTGTTCCAAGTAAAATAAATTTAATTTGAGAATTTAGTATTATAATATTCCAATGACGTAAAAAAACTTGGCCTTTTAATGTTAATATATATTTTAAAAAAATATTGTAACGTTTTTGTGTTAAATGTTAAAATGTAATGCTAAAATATATTTTTACATTGTTAACTTAATTTGTTGTTGTTTTATAATAATGAAGATGCAAATTACTTTATTGTTGTTGTTTTTTATCGTTTGTTTATATAAAAAATTTACATCGTATGTGATGATGATGATAACAAAAATGAATTTTAAATTAATATATATAATTCATTGATAAAAAAAAAAGAAATAATTAATTATCAAATTCACAAAAGTGAAAATATCTTATTTAAATATAATAAATGTTTTCAAAAAATTATGTGTTTCAAAAATATATTTAAAAGCAAAAAGTTCGGACTACATCTCAGGAATGAATCAAATCTTGAGCAACTCAGATGTATTCACCCCGGCCACAGTGGAAGAACATACCACCTCGAATTCCAAATATAAAAAAGAACTTAGGACCCTATGTAGGAACAGGATCATAACAACTGATGAACTCCAAGGTTTCCTTTCGAATCTGCATGGTCAGGCCTACATCTACGGCCTCCCTAAGGTACATAAGTTAAATATCCCCCTTAGACCAATAGTAGCTTTTCACCTCTCCCCCACAGCCCCGCTAGCTCAGTACTTAACTAAGATAATCATACCCATACTTAAAGAGGGCGCCGCCTCGACGTCCATCTCTTCCACACCTAAATTCTTAGACCATATACAGCAATTACCGGTAGTCCCCAACAGTCTTATGATCTCTTTTGATGTCATCAATCTATACCCCAGTCTCCCCCACTCCCTCATCTTAGAATGCACCAAAGAATTCCTCCGGACGCATGGGTATACAGCAGATGTGATATCTAAGTTATCCACCTTAATTTCAATCTGCCTAAGCAATAGTATTTTCAATTTTGATAAATGTTACTATAGGCAAACCAAGGGTACTCCCATGGGTAGCCCTCTGTCCTCACCACTCTCCGAAATAGTTATGCGAAAAATTGACAGTTTAATTACAAGTCACTTCCCAGCAGATATTTAGATACATAGACGATATTTTCTGCATAATTAATATAGAATCCTTGGACAGTATTCATACTAAATTAAATTCACTATTTCCGGACATCCAATTCACATTCGAAAAAGAAAACAATAGTTCCTTGGCATTCTTGGATATCATGATCACAAAACAAAATAGCAGGTATATTACCAACGTATACTATAAGCCCTCCTTTCATCCCTCCTATATACACTATACCTCATACTGCCCCCTTAGCCATAAAATTAATACGGTCAAAACCCTCTCAAAACGTGTTTTTACTCATTGTTCAACGTCTGAATTTAAACATACAGAGACCCAGATCGTGGTTAATCACCTAATGAACTCAGGCTACCCCAGAAACTTCATTCTCCGACACTTTTACAATCCACAACAACAGCTAAGCAGTCAGACTTATAGATCGACTTGCATCATCCCTTACTCTGCCCACAGTGTCAACATAGCTATATACTTAAAAAACAAACACGGAATACGTACCTTCTATACCAACACTCCTAAATTAGAAACAATAGTTAGAAACCCCATCACCAGAAATAGTTTTCCCATTACCCTGCCATACTTTACAAACTCCATATATTCCTTAAAATGCTCAGATTGCAATAGTTTGTATATAGGAGAAACAGGCCGTAGAATCAAAGATAGGATGGATGAACACCATAGAAACATCAGAAACAGTGAACCTAGATCCCTTATAGTACAACACATTAGACAGACAGCACATTCTTTCGATACCTCTCAACCACAGGCATATTATTCAGGAATCACGAACAAATACAGAAGGTTGGTCGTCGAGGCGTTGCTCTCTTTAAGACATAACAGTATTAACAGACACATAGACATCCCTGATATATACAATGCAATATTGCCATAGTGTACCTTAGGTGACCATTGCCAGTGAGTTTTATTTTGGATCGTTTTACTATTGCAGCCCTAAATTGAACCGTATCCTTTTTGTACAACTATTTTTGATTTTACTTCTTAGCATACTCAGAACACGCAGATTTTTCTTATTTTTAATTTTTCACCAATTTTGTTAATATGTTTATAGTTTTCTTGTATATATGCTAATTTTCTCAATATGGATATGTATATAAGATGCAGTTTTACTCAGATATGATGTCCTGTAGAAGGGTTAATAACCCGAAAGCTCGCCCATATTAAAACCTTTAAGAAACACATCCTCGCATGTCTTAAATTCTTATACTAATATTTATATACGTTTCTAAATACGTTTCTAAATAGGTGGATTGGATGTTTTCTAGAATCGTTTTAACAAATGTTCGTTAGGCAAACTTTTACTCGGATAAAACCCGGGCGAAGCTGGGTACATTCGCTAAATACAGTTATTTACAAATCTTCGTTTTTGGCAAGATACTATTCCTTCAAATTCAAATTACCGAATGGACCAATTAATACTGATTTTTTTCAACTTATCGAGTATTTTCAAAAAGACCGGGAAAATATCCAAATTATCGAGAGTATAGACAAGTATAGATTCAGTTGGGATTAGATGTTTGCTAGAATCGTTTCAACAAATGTTTGTTAGGCAAACTTTTACTCGGGTAAAAATCGGGCGAAGCCGGGAACATCCTTTATTCTTTATATCTATAAAAATGAAATACATAATCGATGTTTGTTATCGCGTTGCGCAAAATCTACAGGATCAATCATTATGAAATTTCGCATGTAGGTAGCTGAAGATTTCGATTAACATATAGGCTATTCAAAAAACTACAAAGGTTAATGTGCTTTTTTTAAAAATTATAACTAAAATGCATTAGTTCCAGCCTTTTACCGCTTGGCGCCGCACTGGTCGCGACGATAAATGAATTTGATTGGTTAATAATTTTAAACTTATTTTGTTTACACGATGAATGTTAGTTTACACGCTGAATTTTTCAAAAGGTAAGATTATATATATTTATTTGAACTCTTTGGAAATAATTTTGATCGATCGTTATCAAATTTATACACCCCCGGAACCTGGGTTAATTAAAACTGTATTGTGGAATTTCGCGCGTAGGTAGCTGAGGTTTTGTTTTGCATCTAGACTAAAAGTGCTTGTAAATATAATTATGAAAATAGAATAGATTTTGATATGTCATATTTTAGTAAATTCTATATATTTCACATATTATATAAAGAGGGCAATGTTCAAACGTCAATAGATGATTATTTCACCAACATTACACACGGTTATATTTTATTCTGCTTTTCTCTTCTCATAACAACACCAAACCTTTAAACATCTTAAATCCATCTTAAAATTGGAATATAAATATTTATAAAATGGAATATATACAATATTTATTTTTTCTATTAAGAGAATATTACCTCATATCTATCAATGTGATACATACATATTATATTTGCCCCACAAATATATGTACATATAAAATGCAATAAAATAAATTGGAATAAAATATGAATATAAAATATTTGTATCAGCCTTCGTAGTAACAATGAATTGAACCTAGAGCTATATATTATGATTCGAGCATATTTTGAATAAAATAAAGCTGAGAATCACATGGCATAGGTGTGCCCTCATGTTTGATATTATAATTATGAATCAAATATATGCTGCGCCAATTTAAGAAATTTATATCAAATAAACTTTATATTTCAAATATTTATATATAATTATTTATAAAATGGAAATGACATCCTTCTTTTAAAAGATACCTTTAATCTATGTACTATCCTTTGACCGTCTTTAAATCGAAGATGACTTTCAGTTTTTGTATCTATTCTGACTGTAACTTTGTTCAGACTAAAGTTCCTCCCAACAAAATTTTTCATTTTTATAAAACTGGGAGAATTTGGCTTAAGGTAAAATATCTTGAACGTCATTAAAAGAGTACCTAGAAACCTATTTTTTTCTGTGGCTCCAATTATTTACTTTCAAAGTTAGCCATTGAACAGCAATGTTTGAGAAAGAATAATATCAGTCTGATACAATATAGAGAATTACTGAGGATGAAATGTCGAAACGCTCTGAAGGTTCATCACTAATAATAAGATTCTAGTTTCTTGAAACTTTGAAGAAGTTGACCAATGATATAAACTATTTTTGAGACAATTTGAGAAAATCTTCGGGTTAAAATAAACATTAACTCTGAACTTTAATTTTTTTACAAACATTATTTGTGTGAGTTTGAAAAAAAAAGGTTCATTTTAACCACTGTTGCCTCAAGTTGTCGGATGAAGAGTTCGTTAGAGCTAGCGCTAATATATGAAATTTAGACTATTTTGACTCTTATGATTATTTGAAAAAAAAAAACATTTCTACTGCCTTTACTGCAATGGGAAATTAATCACAGATAGCGCGCTAATATTTTTAAATTCAATTTATTAATCAACCAGGCGCGATATTGAAATAGTTGCGCTTAATACAGAAGAAACGAAACAGCAAACAAATTAGAACTTAAAATTAAATATTGTAGCGTAGAAATCAAGCCTTGAAATATCCTAAGATGTAAAAGTATTTATTGATGACGTCACAGCGACGAGTCGACAATTATTAACAAGTCAGCAAAACTATTTTCAGCTAGAGAATTATTATTATTTATTTAAGTAACCCAGGTTCCTGGAGCGTACAGTAGTCGCCAACTACCCGGGATGTCCTTCTGACCTAAGTCTTCTTGGATTTATATACAATGCCAGTGGAAGTCCAATTAATGAGGTGTCGCCAGGCAGATTTCTTTCTTGGGAGATTTTCTAGGGATGCTGGACATATGTTGGTGATACCTAGGAGAGTGGTTGTCTGGAATCTTTGGTATTGGAGGGTTGGGCAAGTGAAGAGAAGGTGGTCTACCGTTTGGTCTTCATCTTGGCAGTTGGGGCAAGTTGGGTCTTCTTTCGATACCGTTGCAAGGTCTGCCTGAATGTAGCCATGGCCAGTCAAGATTATTGTTGAGGTAGGTCCATGCTTGATATTTCGAAGCATTTGGAGGAGTAGTTTCGGGGTAGCAGCAAATCTTCGTAGATTTCTGGTGGAGTAATCTTGGATGTAGAGGTCTGTCCACATTTTGAGGGCTATCTGTTCTTTTTTACCGCGCGCGACGCTCTTTGGGAGGGTGGTAAAGGATAGTGGCAGATTAGAATGTGCTGCAGCCTTTGCCGCCTGATCCGCCAGTTCATTTCCTGGAATACCGCTGTGGCCTTTGATCCAGCAGAGTTGTACATTTGGTGAAAAATGCAGGTTGTAGATTATTTCTGCAATTAGTTGTGTTCTTGGGGGCCAAGATCTACATATGGCTGATAGAGCTGATTGGCAGTCTGAGGCAATGATAAAGTGTTTTTTTCGGGAAATTCATGGTGATTTTTGTTGCGTAGAGAATGGCAAGCAGTTCAGCTTGGAACGCTGAGCACTCTTGGTGGAGTTTAAGTTGTATGGTTTGTAGAGGAGGTGGTAGGATGACTCCAGCCCCAACTCCTTCACATTTACTCCTTTACAAATTTACATGTATTATTCTACAGAGTTCATAAAATTTATATAGACAAAGTGGTTGAGGTTAAATAGTTTGATCATTCAAATCAGGGAACAAACGATATCTCACTTCGGATAGTCGTAGATAAGTGTTTAAAAAGTGTTTAATAAATTAGTGTTTCTATATATATATATATATATATATATAATAATAAACCTATTTTTCTGTAAGTATTTATGGAAATTTCTGTGTATTGTGACAAATTGAGTGACTATAAAATTTGGATGTAACTGTGTAGGAATTCCGTTTGAAAAATAGTGCGAATTGTGTAATTAGAATTACGAATGGATTGATACAAATGATTCATAATAATAGTTTTTTCTTCGCCAGTTATTGTTGTAAATATTTCCCTTGGAAAATTTTGCTTTTCCAGTTCGTAATTTACTTATTTATAGTTTAGATAATCTTATATGAAAGGTGTATGCGAAAGGAGGTGTGAACAATCGTATGATATGGTTCGATATCCATGTACCACTGAGATAAGAATATTATGTTGTAATGAGAGAGAATGAAGTTTCTGTAAAGAACGTATAGAAATATATGGATATCATAATACCCTAGCATAAGTGGCTTTTGATCGTATGAGTGATTTATAAATTGTGCTTCTTTTCTTATAGTCAAACCCCCAATATATTTTGCAAATTGGCTAATTCATCATGTTGAGATTATGTTTTAAAAGGTTAACGGACTAATATTATTTCACAGTTTTATTTCAATGTTACTCTATAAAAATATATTGTGAAAACATATATATTTGCTTCAAATTGAAAAAAAAATAAATTCAAAAATAACTTGAATTGATTAATCCATTCAATAAACAATTTCGAATAGAACCTTCAAAAATATTTTATAAATAAATAAAACATATTAGTCTTCGAAGAGGATCAATGTAAGTGTGTGTTCATTTGTTCCTGGAAGTAAAGTGGTGTTAGGAGCTGTCTAAACCAACCAGTCTATTCTGGAGGACCTCCAATTGGAAGCCAATGGCTGCCGTTTAGGGCTAACAAATGGCGGGATCGCGTGGCAGCTGGAGCAGTTCTTCCCTTCCTACATGTGCTGGTGTATCGAATACCTAGCACTGGGGAGGTTAACATGGTGTCGTGTTCTTCTATAAGTTTCTAACAAAGCGGTGATGTAGTTTAGGTTCGGCGCGAGATATTAGAAACACAGCTCTTGCCATGTGCTGGTGTATCGAATACCTAGCACTGGGGAGGTTTATATAGTGCCATGTCCTTCTGGAAGGTGCTTACACAAGTGGTAATGTGGTTTAGTTTTGTCGCGAGATATTAAGAACACATATTTTCCCTTCCGATAAGCGTTGGTGTATCGAATACCTAGCACTGGGGAGGTTTATATGGTGTCGTGTCCTTCTAGAAGGTGATAAGTGGTGTAATGGTTTAGTCTTGGTGCTAGATATTAGAAACACAACCATTTTAATCAAAATATTTAATTTTGAAATGTATATATAAAATGAATTCAATTTATTATAGATAGTCAATACTAGTATGTATTTTCTCATATATTCTTAATTATCTTATTTATTTTTCATTCTAATCCCGAAATATATAAAATTCAAGGTGTTCATAAATGAATATTATCACATTATTTATATATTTTTCAACATTGCCAAAATAGAAGATCTACACTGATTTTTATTTATTTTTCTATTCGTCTCTCTTTAAAAATTAGTTTTGAATCATATTTTTATAAATTTCCCTGAAATGTAATATCTCGGGAAAGGTTCACGAAGAACTATTTGACTAATATATTTATGACTACCTAAAAATTAACTGTTTATGTAATTATCATGTTTCCACAATATTTAACCTGTCTTAATAAAATTTTGATACGCTACAGAGTTGGGTCTGAAACGAGCTGAAAAGTAAGCTTCAACTTCCTGTAATGAAATGATTTCGTTAAAGGCCTCTTTGAATATTGAATTTGTTCAGCATAAGCTTCCACAAAATTCGACCTATCCAGGGTAGCCTAGTGGACATTGCATCTGCCCGGTAAGCGGAACACTGTGGGTTCGATTCCCATCCGAAAAGAAAAAACAAACAGAAGATTCACCGACACCAATAAATTGTTAGACCTAAAAATAGTTATTATCATCTTGTTGATATTATATTATGCTAATAATATAATAATGAATTACGTTCTTCACAACAATCAACTAGAGAGCCACTACCGATTCTTTCATTTTTCGAACAATAGCTCAGGTTCAGCTTGAACAAAGTTAGGCTACTTCTTCAGTTGATGAAAAAATAACAATTCATTCCAAACAGTTCGTTAGAATTTCAATTTTCCAACTTCATAAAATCTTTCAAAGTGTTTAATTTACAATATGAAAGATAGCTCAATACAGTAGGAAAATAGTTCAGCTGGGGGGATTGGCGAGGTAAAACACGGAGTATTGGGGTGGGAGGTCGATTTTTCGGTTAAAACTGGGCGTGCAGTGTGAGACCAAAGATTTAAGGACTAGGCGCTGATACTTGTTCCCGACGCCCTTGTAAACGCATAAAGCGCTGTCCAAATTGAACGAGTGGCGAAATTCTGTGATGTGTTGGCATAAGAGAGACTTGCGGTCGTTGGTGCGTATGTTGCGGCTGTGTTCAGATAATCTGGTGCGGATAGATCGACCGGTTTCTCCGATGTAACATTTAAAAGAAAATCACCACGTTTTTATCGCCTTCATTTCAAATTCAATAACTGTGTAACTCAGTTCCCTGAAATTAGTTCGACATTTTGTTTTATCTATGTTTTATAAATAGAGATATGACCTAGCTATGGAAATGTATTTGATTTTAAAAGTACTTTATAAGAGTCTAATACACCACAAATAATACCCTAAAGACTGAATATACCAAGCATAAAGGAATTTAATCTGAATCAATATGTTGAGAGAAACATTATTTAAAGATTAGATAAATTAAACTATATCTAGGGATTTGATCAAATTATATATGACTTTAATATTCGTCACAGGCCTTGTTTTCGGTTAGAAGACGGAGAACCCATTCCTAGCCGGTTGATGAGCCAGGTTAAATGTGCCCCTTCTATTCAAGAAATGTGCACATCGCCTAGACAAGACTCCCGGCTATACGAAATATATAGTGATATTAAAACGTTATTAATTGAGCGCCACTATCCTTTTTCAATATCATTTATAAAGAATACATGGTACAGGCCATCAGAATCACGGTGGGTTGTTAAGAACTGGTTTCACTTCAAGTTCAGCACATGCATGTTCATATAGAAATACGTTCGACGTTTGAACCTTCAATGTGTTAGAGCTCTATTTGATTACTCGAACTCTCATTGAAAAATATATTATTTAGAAAAATTGATCATTCATCGTGTTTTATTATCCGAAATTGAACAGTTCATTAAACCACCGAAACACACTTCAACGCTCTCTGCTAACCAAATTATGAGGCAAAATATTAATTTAAAAATATTTTAACACCTTTTCATATGTCATAAACATTCATATTAGCACTTTATTTTGCTGTATATGGAGAATTCAGAATGATATCCATTAACTATGGCTTATTTTAACTAGCTAAATAACTTATTTTAAAATGAAATAATTTAATAAAGTTTCTCCGATATGCAACGAAGCTGATCTTTCCCTCCATGGCTAGAAACTATCTATAGATACGCTTCATGTAGAAAATAGGCGATTATATCGTCGAAATATTGGAAAATATTGATAAAATTTACCGAAGATAGATACGTCGCCATTATAATTAGAACTTTATTTTTAAAAAGTACTTCAGGTACTTTCTACTTAGGATATTTGTAATGTAGACAGACCTCTCTCTATACATTTATGAATTAAACTTAAGATGCCCTCGCTTATCTAGAAAGCTAGCGGCACCCATCTTGATAGAGATTCCTGAATATAACGAAAGATCCACTCTTTTAAAAGCCGCCCTCAACTTAAGAGGTCTTAAACTGTCTCTATCGAAATACTATAATGTAAAGACAGGAGAACAACGGCGCCTACTGAATGCTAAAAGAAAAGAACTCGCCGAAAAAAATGAATTAAGGCTAAACTGCGGGACAATAAACTCATAGCCAACAACGTCATATTTTAAGTATCCGACGGTCAAGTCATAGACGATAAAGGAGAAAGATTATAGCTAGCTGATGTACGCTGCTCCAATTTGGGCAGCCGATCAAAACAAAATTTCAGATCAGATCCAGGATAATTTTCTACGGCGATTGTTAAATCTACCGAAAACCACACCAGGCTATATACTACGCATGGAAACTGGACGCTTTTCATTAGGAGTCACAGTAACTAAACTGATTTTGAAATTTTGGCTCAAAATACAAAATATGGAAAAAATAGGCTGCCATTAATTTGCTTAACACAATTATGGGAAATATCAGCAGTATCGGGAATATTTATAGGCTTCTCAAAAACCCTGTCTGAAATACTGAATGATACTGGATTCTCATGGCTAAATTATTGCTTAGATCCAAACATTCTTCAAAAAGAAATACCAGGAATTATTAAGATCTCACTGGAACAATCCATACAACCCGACCACGCAAGAATAGACACCACGAGGCTATACCCCCACTACAAGTATTTGCACAAATCATTTGTTACGGAAAATTATCTACTCGCTGATCTTCCACTGCCAGTTAAACGCTTCCTAGCACAACTAAGAATTCTTTTGTCTTCTACAGAGAAAATCATATAAAAAAACTTAAAATCAGGAGATATATTGTTACATCAATTTCAATGCGCCTTACATTTATTCAAAATATTCTATGATATTTAATATTTATTTAAAACAGAATATTTAGATTATCATCATTCCTTTTTTTTATAGTTTCACTCCTTTTGTAATATTTATCAGACACGCCTCTCATTGTATTACTTAATATCTAACCTGTCAGATAATAGGTCAGGTAATAAACAATTTATGCTTACGTAATAATATGACACCGATTGTAATTAAATCGACGATCGGACCAACCGGCGAGAAACTATGCATAATCGAAGCCTCCTTAATAACGAAGATCCTAGACAAATGTGGAATCGAGTATAAACTTGAGGAAACGGTTCAATCAAAGAAGAGAACTCGCGGCTCCCAATCGGATGACTCAAGATCGCCAACTAGGAGCGAGCGTAATCTGAAGACGCCTAGAATGGACATCGACGAACAAAGTCCCGCCACTGAAATTTCTCAACAAATGAACGTAGCTCACCCACCGCAAGACGATGAAGAAAATAACGACAACGATGGCCCATGGACCACAGTCACTAACGTGAAAAAACCGAGAATTCCTCCTGTTATTGCAGAAAATGTAGCAGATTGGAAGCTTCTTTGCCAAGAACTAAAAAGCTTGTGCACGGAAACATTCCAAGTCACGATTTCTGGCAAAAAGCACATAATTAAATCGAAAAACATAGGCGACTTCAAAAAAATCAGGGAGTATGTACAGAAAAATAATGGAGGATATTCCTACAGACTACAGGAGGAAAAACCACTGAAAGTGGTATTGAAGGGGGTAACAACAGCCTTCAAAGAAGAAGACGTCGTATCTGAACTGGTCTCAATGGGCTTCACTGAGGTCATTGTCAAAAGACTCCATAGACAATCGACCAAAATACCGATGAATATAGTCCTAGTAGAGCTACCGAAAAATGAACACAATAAACGAATCTATGGAATAACTGAAATACTTTACCAAAAAATAGTCGTGGAATCATTCAGGACTACAAAACGAGTGACCCAATGCTTTAACTGCCAGGGTTTTGGGCATGGCCAGCTAAACTGCTTTTTGAAGCCCAAATGCGTCAAGTGTGCTGAAGAACATCATTCGAAGGATTGTCCAAGAAAGTCGAAACAGCTCCCACAAAGTGCGCTAACTGTGGAGAGGCGCACACAGCCAATTACCGCGGATGCCCAAATTTTCCGAAGCCACAACAACAGCAGCTAAAGCCTCCCAGACAAAACTCCCCTAACACCATACCTCAAGCAAGCTCCACTAAAACAGAAGAAGCAACTGTTGAAAAACAAAAGGCAAGTTACGCGGAAACTACAAAAAAGAAAACTACTCGTTCTGACACCAGGGAACTGTGCGAAAAGTTATTAGAAATTATCAAAAATTACCTACAATGAAAGGCAAATTACCTTTAAAAATCGTTTTCAGGAATTGCAACGGAATCAAACTCAAAAAAGAAGAATTCCTACAGTTTTTAGAAGAAAACTCAATAGACATGGCACTGCTCAGTGAAACACACTTAAAACCATCTGTCGACCTCAAACTCAGAAACTATCAGACAATAAGAGACGATAGAATCGTTGGAAGGGGCGGTGGAACGGCAATAATTCTAAAAAACTATCTTAAATATAAAAAAGTGCTGATTCAAACATCTAACATGGAAAACACCACAATTCTAATGAAACCAGATGGAAGGGCAGTAGTGCAGATATCGTCAATCTATAAGAAACCCGATCTACCACTCCTGGAGGAAGATCTGAATCTCTTGTTAGAGAATAATCAATCAGTAATCGCTGCAGGAGACTGGAACTCCAAGCACCCTCTTTGGGGCTCAAGAACCTCCAATAATAGTGGAACCGTGCTTCATAATTTTTCCGAAAAAGAAAACCTGGACATTGTCGCACCTTCTTCACCCTCGCACTACAGTCCTTTGGGAAATCCAGACTTTTTAGACATCGCAATTCTTAGAAACATCCCCTGGGCTTCGAGGATTAAGACCCTGGATGCCTTATCTTCAGATCACCTCCCAGTAATCCTAGAGCTGACCTGCCCGAAGGATGAATTCACGACTAGGGCTTGCCGACTCACTAACTGGGTACACTTCCAACAAGACTTAATTTCCAGTACGCCTCCTAGAGTACCCTTGAAAACGGAAGCCAACATTGACTCAGCAGTGACCATACTAAATGATAAAATCAACAACAGCTACTCAGAAAACACAGTTATATCATCCTCTTCATCAAAACAGAACCCCTCGACCAAGGCCTTGATAAAAGAAAAGAATAAAGCTCGTAAGAGATGGCAAGCAACCTGGGATCCAGCCCATAGAGCCATTTATTTAAACCTACAGGGAAAAGTTAACAAAGCCCTCAAATCCGACTCCACCGAGAACTGGAATCAATTCATACACAAGATTGAATCAAGCTCAAAGGACTTCTGGAGAAAAACAAAACCCATCAGGAAAAAAACGGAAAGGATCTCAAGTTTAGTAACGAACGGCAAAACCTTATTGACCGACAAAGAAATCGGAAATGAACTCGCAGAACACTTCTCCAACCAGTTCTCCAAGGAAAAAGAAGAAGACCAACCAAATATAACTTATAATCACCAACAAGAAAAAATGCTCACAATGACGACACCAAATGAAGTCAAAGAAGTAATTAAATACTTAGCTAACCACAAAGCTCCTGGCCATGACAATATCACTCCGCAAATGGCCAAGAATCTTCCCATCAAATGGATTGTATTTCTAGCTGGAGTATTCAACGCCGCACTGCACTTGTGTTACTACCCCAAAGTCTGGAAGCATGCTATCATAATTCCAATTCCAAAAAAATCCGCTAAATCCCCTGAAGATCTAAGACCTATCAGCCTCCTCTCCACCATCGGCAAAATTTACGAAAGAATTATTCCACGTAGACTTCAGTTGTACTTGGACAACTCTAACTTCATCATCCCGCAGCAATTCGGATTTAGAAGGGGGCACTCAACAACTCACCAACTCATTGCAGTTCTGGACTACATCCAGATAAGAAGATCCCACAAGGAAGTGGTAGGTGCTGTCTTTCTAGATTTTGCGAAAGCATTTGATAAAGTTTGGCATAATGGCCTTATAAAGAAACTCACTAAACACCAGTTTCCAAGTGACATTATCAATTTTATGCAGAATTATCTACAGGGCAGGACATTTTCAGTCAAGCAAGGAAATTTTATAACTGAACCAAAGCCAATCCAGACTGGAGTACCTCAAGGCTCTATCCTCGGACCCTATCTTTTCAATATTTACATTAATGACATCCCACTGCACTCTAAATGTAAACTTAAGCTCTTCGCAGATGACACAGCAATTTTATTCAACTCTAAATCAGTCAACCTATTGGTTACTCAGCTTCAGAATTACCTAAATGACATAATCAAATGGTGTAATGAGTGGAAACTAGACATTAACCCAACTAAGACTCAAGCAATAGTTTTTCCCCCAAGAGATAACAAAATATTCAAGCCACAAACCAACTTGACAGTAAACTCAAGCACTATTAGTTGGGCCGACCATGCCAAGTATCTTGGTGTCACTTTGGATTCGAAATTAAAATTTAACCTACATGTCCAAAACACCATAAGAAAGGCAAAGATAGCCAAAATATCTCTATCAAGCCTGCTTAATTTTAAAAGTAATTTAACAACAAAGCATAAATTCACGTTGTACAAAACCTGCATTCTACCCATCATCACGTACGCACTACCAGTCTGGGGCAAATATATCACACCTACGGATAAAAAAAGAATAGATGCCTTCATGAGGATTTGCTTACGAACCACTATAGGAGCCCCATTCAATCTTTCAAACAAAATTCTCAAAGAAGATCTCAACCAGCCTAATATAGAAGAGATTTATCAAGACTCTGCGACAAGACTATTCTCGCAATTTCAAAAATCCTCAAATCCAACTATACAAGAAATTGTTCAAAACCAAGGTGACCTCAGCCACCGAATCCGACGACCTGGACCCAATGGCTAGCTGACAGCCAAACACCCAACAACTGCCCTCCTGTAAGGTTCGGGGGCCACTCCAGCATCACAACTCGCCATGTGTAAATAATATGGACAAGGGGACTCGCGAGCTGTGCTCGAATGTAACACCTGCAAATTGAGATGAAATAAATAAATAAAATAATAGGTCATTCACATTAATTGTACATAAATTTTACATGAAGGCTTTGAAAATCAAAGACATGTCTAATTAACTGGATCTTAAATTTCTTTTTTTTTACTTATATAATACCCCATCCCATACAATGGAGAATCTGTGTGAGACCAGAGAGTCTCAATAAAGGCTTTGTGTGTGTGGATTAAACTTAAGGAAATTTTTCATATTTTAAGTATAAACCACTCCTTATTTGCTCATATAACTGCGAAGTTTCCATACATGTAAATTCGAAAGTTCTCTTTTAAACAATAAATAATAAGAAATATATGTACTATTGTTGCAAATGTCGATATATGGATAAGCTGGCAGTTGTGTACGTGAGACGAGAGTTGAGGTTCTTCCCACACGCGGACAACAAGAGGCAGAGGCAGGGCTAGATGTTAGCACCGAGAGTGGTCGGGGACAGCCCACGGGACAGAGGTAGAGGCCATGACACAAACTTGGATGCTTATCCCCGAGACATGGAGAGCGAGTCTGTGTGAGAGAGACAGGCTGAAGCGGACTGCCGAGAAACACACCCTAGAACCATCTGCTGACCCCCTGCCAAAACTTGTCCTGTTTTCAAGGGTCGTCTCTAAAGAGTCCCTGGGGGCCCCACATGGGCTGGGCGTTGCCTTTTCCTCCCCTCTGTCCTGCCTCCAGCTGACCGCACTCTCTTTGGATCTTTATTTTGACGTCACCATTTTTTAGCTCAAATACAAATAGGGGGTTAAAATACAAATAGTTTATATACAAAACATGGGGTGGTAGTAAATAGAAAGTGTCATTATTATACAGTTTAAAATATACGATATCTATATATATAAAAATGAATGTATGTGTGTGTGTGTGTGTGTGTGTCTGTCCTTTATGCCTGACCAAACAACTCATTGGAACGCCATGAAACTTTGGGAAGTTATTTAGTATAGTACTGGGAAGGTTTCTAGCAAATAAAATTTTTGAAATAACTTTTCGCCTAAAAATAATCAAGATAAATATTCTAATTTATCTGTTATAATTCAACAATCTGCTCTAAATATTATCATGATGATACGATGATTTTGTAATGTAGAAAATTAGGAAAGACAAAATTCAGGATGACACGGCAATTTATTTTAGACAAGAATAATGATACAATTACAAGGCAAGATACTATTCCTTTAACTTCCAATTACCGAGGGAACCAATTAATATTGATTTTATTCAACTTATCGAGTATTTTTCAAGGGACCGGGAAAAAATGTTCACTTTATTGAGAGATTCGTTAGACAAACCTTTACTCGGGTAAAACCCGGGCGAAGCCGGGTACGTCCGCTAGTATATAATAAAATATAATAGTAAAGCTAAAAAATATATATACATGCTAAAAGGTATAACTCCTTTAAGTTTTGTCCATGAGTGTATATATGTGTGTTTGATTATTAAACGCACCCGTTTTTAGGACGTAGGAACTCGTGTCAAGCTTCCCGAGCTCTACATTTATGATGATAAAAAATGATGAAATTATGTTTCAAAAAATAAATCTTTTATTTTATCTTAGTAGATAGACAATAAGGATTAAATTGATAGCAAAGTTTAAAATTTTAATCTCATAATTACCAAGTCATGCATAAAAATATTAAAACATGTGAAAAAGCAGATATTTTCGCAGGCTTTGCACAAATGCTTCATATCTAATAAATCGCCAATATTCACTGGCAATTTTGGCAACTTTGGTTTGAATGTTTTTGCAAATGTTCTTATTGCATTTACAGCAAGTCATGTTTGACATGCGGTTCTTAGCGCAAGGGCAAATATAGCACCGTTTTACTAGCCATTTTCAGAGAAAAAAAGTTCTGAAATTAAACCTATATATTAAAAATTCAATATATTATAAATTTAAAAATTAAATATGGATAAATAATTGAAAAACAAGTTTTAAAGCATTCCACAAAAACCTACCAGTGACGAGAGAGAGGCCAGGCAGTAAAGTGAAACCGTAACCAAAAGTAGTTACGTCAGCACTCGCAACGCGCTTTTGAGGCACGCTGCAATTTATTTTTTTTCACACTCTTCTGCTGCCATTGAAGTTCAAATATAGTTTAAAATGTCGATATGCTGAATAACTACAGCTATGAAAATTATCATTTTATTTTTGCATTTTCAAAATTCTCATTTTATATTTTTGAAAATTAAGATAAGCTTCGGAGGCTAGGCGCGAGTAAATAAGGGTTAAAATATCGGAATTTAATCAGACAAAGCTATTCAATAAGCACACATAGTTTTCCTATTATTATTATTACATAATTCAAATTTTCATATTTTTCTTAAAATTTAAATTGTGAAGATGATAGAAATTAATCCAAAAGACTTGATATTTAGATATATTGGAAATTGAAGACGTGGTTTTAATAAAAGCTTAAAACTTTATTCAGCGAATATGGACGGTTCAAAAGAGTAAAATATATTGTAGCAATTTACAGAATTACTCTTGAAAATAGTTTTTACCATTTAATGAAAGAACAGATATTGACGCAATTAAAGAATTCATGCATAAAATAATCCAGTTTGAAAACATTTATTGCCCATTTCCTGGAATATTTGAAACGCTCACACAACGGTTTTGTTTTAATTCATTGCACTAATGTCCACATTTGCGCTAATGCTCTCGTTTTTTGTTCGCCCTTGAGTATATTTCTTCTCCATCCAAAGTGTTGAAACTTGGCGTGAGTATTTGTGACAAGATTGTCAATAGGTGGATAAATATTGTTTAAATTGCCTAAGTGAGAGTTTTTGCTTTTCTCTGCCTGTTTATATATCCATTATAGGACAACTATCTTCTCTGAGCCTACTAGAGGGATATACCGTAGTTAAGAATGGGAGGCAATTTGATAAATTGATTACTGATACTATGGTAAAAATTTAAAAATTTGCGTGATAATATACTAAAAATATATAAAAGTATAAAGGAGAGAACAACATTAATTATGATATGTAATACATAAGATAATAAAGTTTTAAATGTAGCAGGATACGGACCTGTGTGATGTAGCTACGACTGTGTATCTGTTTGTGGAAGTGTTCTGTGCGTGAGAAGATCTCCTGCGCTGGAGTGTTGGTGGATTGATGATGGGCTGAGCATCCTCCTCTGTACCGTTATCTCCATAGGAAACGTAAGAAAAGGGGTGTTAAAAAGGTGCTCAGGGATGAAAAGGAATGAATGTCTGAATTAATGAATGAATGTCTTGGTCGTGGCGAACAATTCGGTAGGATGATCCAAATTGGGCCACTTGCGTCCTCGGAAGGTTTCTCGTTTGGGATGGAGAGAAAAGGGGACGGTTATCATGTCAATGAAGTAGCGCAAGGAGAATATCTCTTGATGTTGGTTTGTAAATATAATGGTTTATTGCAAATGGTCAGAGGGCAACGTACTGAATTCTGTGACGTACATCCTGAACGGATCGTTTCAAGACGGGTCTGTGACTATCAGTAATCCTGCTGAAACCTTAAATGGAAATTAATTTGGGAAAAACTATCAGTTCGGGGTGGTCAATGGATAAGGCAGGTGGTGTTATTCTAATTCAAAATATATTTCTGCCATTCTATATAGGAATTCCCTGATGATAGAATCTTATGTGGGGTCATCAATCTTAATGTCGTGGTCACTATCCTTTTCTGAGTGATTAACGATGTCCTTGAAGGTGTTCCAAAGGACTATCTAAGGCTCTTCAAGACAACACATCAAGATTGATTGAATCTGTCTTAATCTGGACGACGACAATAAATAAATCAGCTAATGTATAATCGTCATGGAGACGTTTGGGTTAATACACGCCATTGTAAGGAGGGATAGAAAAAATATTGAGAATTGTTTAATCCTATTAAAATATTTAACTATGGGCAACGGTGCTAACGTATTTGTGCTTATGTTTTACAATTTCGTATTGTCGCAGTTGATAAGGAGAGCACTTAATTGAGGGCTAATTTGCGGAGTATGATTACGTGTTGGTGAGGATGGGATAATTATCTTCGTTATATGGGAAGGTTCTAATTGGATATCAATCTTTGGGATGGTGTCAGGAGTAGAAATGTATCTGGCTGTTAATGTTGGTTCGTCATCATCTAAGAAAATATCGGGATTCGTGTGATTAAATGGGCTACTTAATGTAGATCAATGATTCTTATAATCATCATGAAATATTTCAGGTGGGAAATGATGGTAAATAAAATGTGATTTTGGCGCGCTATTGTTGTTTGTTGAGTGAGGTGTGAATATGTACTTAGTGTCTTCGGAATAGTGTTCCAATTTGTTTACGTGGATAATCTCCGTGTCAAGTTTTGAGCTTGATTAGGTCTATTGATTCTAACTGTATAGGGGGATATCACCTCAATTATCTCATATGGTCCACTGAAGTAAGGCACTAATTTTCCCGTATTTGGGTGTTGGTAAATTTTTGTAAGGACTAGATCGCCTACTTCAAAGTCGAGGGACCTGTGATTTTTATCAAATCTGATCTTATCTAGCTTATGGCGTTCTTTCGTTCTTTGTAACGCTAGGCGTCTAGATTCAGTGATCGATGTATAAGGATCTAAATGTTGTGAAAGTTCTTTCGGCAGGGAGCCGTTCATAAGGTATGATGGGGGAAATCCCGTGACGGAATGAAGGGTATCGTTATATGCCTTAACTACTTTAAATTGGAGCATAGTCCAACTAGCTCTAGGATATTGAAGATGGAGGAGCCTAAGTTTTCCGGTCAGAGTTGCGTTCAAACGTTCAGATAAACCGTTTGGTTGTGGATGGTTGCTGGTAGTGAACATTGGTTGGATATTATGGGAGATTAGAAATCTCCTAAACCTCGGTGATGTAAAGGCAGGGGCTCTATCTGTAAGGAGACGCTTCGGTCAACTACTTTGTAGCACCTTTTTTATAACTTGAATATATGTGGTCGTACTGGTGGAACGAGATGGAAATATCCATGCGAATCGAGTCACGTGGTCTACTACTACATGCAGGTAATTTTTTGCACTACCATATCTAGCAAACCCGGCTATAGTGTCCATAGAGACCAGATCGAATGGCAATGGGGATTCTGGCAATTCACCCAACTCTCCATACTTCGGTCCTTTTGGGGTTTTGCTCATTTGACAGATGTTACAATTTTTTACGAAGGTACGAATGTCTATCGACCTTCCGCTCCAAAGGTATTGGGCGGAGATGATCCTAGTCAATTGTGAAATTCCTGGATGGTTGAATTTTGTTTGTCAAGTCTAGGGTATCAGAGAATTCCGCTAATTATGAAAGATGCAAGGTCTTTTATATTTTCATTATACCTCTAACATTTTTATTCCCTTATTTGAAACATCTTGGTGAATATCCTACCACGTTAAAATTTTAAATTATCTCTTTCTCTCTCTCTCTCTTTGGGAGAATGAATGAAATTCTAATATATATATATATTATTTATATATATCAGAAATGTTATTCAAAGGTCTCATTGTCTTCAAAATATATTTTACAATCTAATACTCTATTATTGTGCGATTTGTAACCAAATAAACATACTCGTCGAAAAACATTTACTTACCATTTAGGTTTTATGAATAAAATGTCATATATTTTGAGACCTGTTCATTATTCATCTTAGCAGGGCTTTTATTATTATTTTTCTTCCTCTTATTCTATCTCAATATAGCTTATAGAAGAGGGTTTTTTGCTTATCCCTAGTACACGTGGTACAGGCCATGATAATCATGGTGGGTAGTTAGCGACTGCTTTTTACTGTAAGCGCACCACATGTCTACACATGTGAAAGCAGTTCGACTTTGCACTTACAAATGTGCCAGAGCCCCGTTTGGTTACTTGCACTCGCTGGTGGGGTTGGGCTTTTGCAAGAATCGGGGGGCCATTGGAGCATTTTCTTTTTTTTTTTAACAGAAAAAGTGTCCAATGCGGGAATCGAACCCGGGTCGTAGTGGTCGAAAACCAAACGGTTTAACCAGCCTTCAACCGACTCCCCGTAATATTAGAGTAATATTTTCAACACACAGTTCTCTTTTTTAATTATCTTGATGAATTCAATAGTCCTCTTGTGTGGTTACCTTACGAATATTTTTAGAGGTTTGGATGACCAAGATATCCACCTCAGTGGTTTATTCTCTAAAAAAAAACATATAACTGAATATGAAGTGAAAACTGATAAGAAAGTAGAATCAATTGGATATAATTTGTAGAGGAATAATCACATGTTATTTCTCAAATAAAGATATTTTAGAGTAAAACTTATCGAAAATATAGAGGTTGCCTGGCCGGCATTCATATTTATATAAAAAATGGACACTTCGGCCAGTTGGAGTTTTTTATTTTCTCAACGTTTCGACAAAAATATTTTGTATAATATAATAGACTGCGGCCTGTGATTGTAAAACGACACTTGAAGTTACACCGCATGAGTTTCTTTTGAACGAAAAATCAAATTTTGACGAACGGAAAAATAAAAGTGTCCAGGGATGGGTTTTCCGTTCGTCATTACTCTTCATAATTCACCCTTTCATACCTCATCCAAAAAGGTTAAAAATGGTCGATATTTTACCTTAAAATAAAAATTTGATTTTTCGTTCAAAAGAAACTCATGCGGTGTAACTTCAAGTGTCGTTTTAAAAATCTTTTGTCTTCGTCAGGAGAAGTAAATAAAAATAAAGCATTTGGCAAGGCGTTAAAAATTGTTCTGAGGTTTGCAAGGGCGTTCTTACGTCTTTGACGAGTTTAATATTTGTTTTTGACTCGCGATTTAGATGTTGTACTAAATTCGAAAAATCACGTCAGAACGCCCTTGCAAACCTCAGAACAATTTTTAACGCCTTGCCAAATGCTTTATTTTTATTTACTTCTCCTGACGAAGACAAAAGATTTTTGTCGAAACGTTGAGAAAATAAAAAACTCCAACTGGCCGAAGTGTCCATTTTTAATATAAAAAGAGTGAAACTTGTCTTTTATTGCGGTTTATCTCTCAATAGAGAGAAGGCATCTACTTCTTTCTTTCAACCATTGGATCTAACTACATATCGAACAACGATATATTTTGTAGGTCACATATTTTTAAAATATATAATTTGAAATTAAATTCAATAAACCCTTCAAATACCATTTCTATTTATAGATAAACCCTGTTATCACAGTGGGCATAATTCCTTTGCAGACGCCCTGAGATAAGTTGTTGTAATTGAAATCAAACACACGCGATGCATGTTAAACATTAATTTAGCACGCCTGCCAATTTCAAACATCTGCGGTGTTTGGTTAAGTAATTGGCCCGGACAATGGCATTATGGGAGATAATAGTTTGTCTCCATTTTAGGTGGGTCCAAGCTAATTAATAAAGGACTGGGTTTTCTTTAGCTTGTGGAGGTAACGCTTGTTGGAGGGATTTTATTCTGCGTGTGTATAATCTATACCATTGTGATTGTGTAAATGTATATTCAACATACATAGGTAATGTATATATTCAGCTCGATAATACAATCTTTTGTGTGTAAAACAAAATACAACCATTTGAATTATAATACGGTCATAAAATGCGTGCATCTGACTATTATTAAGTGAATTTCATGAATCTGGAAACAGATTTTTCTAAGATATCAAAAGATGGTTTAAAAAAGGCGATCAATTCTGGGAAAATAAATGTATTGAATTCGATTTCATCAATTTTGGGGTTTGAAATCTGTAAATACTATTACATTAACACATAATCCTTACACTTGTGAAAGCATTCGTATTTCTTCCTAGAAATTACAAATGCTCCGTTTTGTTATCTGCTTTTACTGGCGAGTGTGAATTCAGTAAAATATCGAGGGAGATACGGATCGAAAACTTCGTTTAAAAGCTACTACTGTGGTATTGAACTGGGTTTCTGCTCTCTGCCAACTAAGACCCAGATTTCGAGAATCACCAAGCTTAAAAAAAAGACAATGAAATATTTTAGAGACACGTCAATGATTTAGTTCTAGTCTCCACTCATCGAAATTCCCAAGAATTTAAATTTCAGCTTAACCTTATATTAAAATATCTTGTATAAAAAGCATTTATTGCTGAACGACAAATTAAGAGCACATATTAGTAGGAAATTATAATATATGTTTACAATGCAAACAGATTGTATGGTGTTATGCCTTGTTATAAAAAAGGAAATACTCTCACCTTAAGGATTTATATCGCTTAGTTTTATTTATTTAACTATTTACAAGGCAACATTATCTAACCTATAACAATCACAGCTATAATAAAATAAAAACATAAAGCCTCCAGGGAAAAGTTTCTTTTAAAATATTTTTTATTTAAAAAATACCTCGAGCTTTCGGGCAAGTACGCCCTTCTACGGGAGAAATTGCATTATATGATTAATACGCCAATAAAATATGATTTAAATTTAAATAAAGTCTATTCACTGTTTACATTTGTTTGAAAGCATGATCAACGCGGGCTTCTACTGCGCGTGCTTCACCTGGGGGTTATGGGCTGGGCTCAGGGAATATAATGTTATAAATTTCTGGAATATCTATTCTTCTGTTAATGCTATTGTGCTTTCTGGATATGATGGATTCTATTACAAGTCTCTGTAGTCTATTGGGGATGTTGGAGTAATGGGTCTTTGGTTCTGATAGGGAGAAGGAATGGCCTGTTTCTCTTATATGTTGGTATACTAAAGATCTACTGTCTTGATTATCGATATTTCGTTTATGTTCTGATACTCTAATATTCAAATGTCTGCCAGTTTCGCCGACATATTTGGTTTTGCATTCGTTGCATTCTATGGAGTATATGGCATTCTTAATATTGGAAGGATAATCAATGGTATTGTTCTTTGTTATGGGGTTTCTTAGTAACGAATTTAAATTAGGTGAGTTTCTGAAAAAGGTTTTGATTCCAAATTTCTTCAGATGACGGGCTATAGAAACAGATACTGGTGAATAGGGAATACTGCTAATGGATTTATAGATTGGGGAATTCTGAATTTCAGAGGGGCTATAGAAATGTCTCAGAATAAACGATAAAGGATATTGACAAGTCTTTAGATTTCTTATAATATTCTGAGTTTCTTCAGTTTTAAAGGTTTGAAGTGAGCAGTGGCTATGGATACGTTTAGTTAAGGTCTTTACCGTATTGATTTTATGGCTGAGTGGGCAGTAGGAGGAAAAACGAATATAGTCGGGGTTGAAGGATGGCTTATAATAAACATACCCAAACAAAAAAACCCATAATCAAGCAGCAAAACTCCCCGTTCTCAATTTCCAACACCACCACCTTCATAGAAGAAATACTCAAGCACCAACCCCAACCAAACAAGATCATGATCTCATTCGACGTAGAATCCCTTTACCCAAGTCTCCCACACCAGCTGATACTAAGCAGCACCGAAGAATTCTTGAGAGGAAATCAGGTTGATCAGATCATAGTCAGGAAAATAACTAAACTTATAGCCCTATGCCTCGAAACAAATATTCTAACATACGATTCCAAAACTTACGAACAGATTAAAGGTTCTCCCATGGGGAGCTCTCTTTCAACCTCAGTAGCCGAAATAGTTATGCGTCGCATAGACAATTGGATAACATCCCTATTCCCGTCAGATATAGTTTTATGGCGTCGTTATATTGACGACATATTCTGTATATGCCCCGAAAATCAAACCAAGAACATTCTAGAAAGACTCAACAGTTACCATCCTAACCTAAACTTCACATTTGAAAAAGAAACAAACAATAGCCTGCCTTTTCTAGATATAAAAATTATACTGGTTCCGGTGATCTCTGGAATGTCCTCGGTTCACTGTCACAAGTAGTGTTGTCCCCAGTAGATGTGAAGCACTGACTCATCTCAGGAGACTCCATCTCTTCATCTTCCATGTCAATCTTTTCACCCTGTGGGTTTGGTAGTAGGTGGAATCTATTTTTTCTTAAAATTCCTTTTGGAGAGTTGACTATATAAGATCTTGGACTTCCAGCGTCTTCAAGTACCACACCGGGAACTCTCAAGTCTTTCACCCATACTCTAGTTCCTTCATCCAGATGGGACAATTCTCTTGCACGATGATGTATATCAAAATGGGTTTTCTTTTTGTGCCGTTGATTTTTTTCTCTTTTTTCTAGATTTTCAAAATCAGGTATTCTTGACTGGAGTTGAACTGGTGATGTCGGCACAGTTGTTTTGAGTTTCCTGTTCAAGCATAGTTCAGCAGGGCTGTACCCATTTTCCATTAGCGCGGTTCGATAACCAAGAAGAGAAAGATATGGATCTCTTCCTTTCTTCAATTGGTTTTTGATATTCTTCACCATCGATTCGATGAAGCCATTGCTTTGAGGAAATCTGGGACTAGATGTTATGTGATGGAAACCATATTCTTTTGCAAACCTTTTGAATTCTAACCCAAACTGTGGTCCGTTATCTGATCTAACCTCTTCGGGTATTCCATGGGCGAGCAAAAATTGACTTGCAATGTTTAATTGTTGAAAATGTCGTTTGATCCTCCAGCAATGCCAACTCTGGGAATCTAGAGTAATAGTCTGCAATTAGAAGATAGTATTTGCCCTTTAAGTAAAAATGGTAGATTCATACTTTCTCCCATGGCCTGCTTGGGAAATCAAAAACAATTAATGGCTGCTGGGGATTAGATCTTTCTTCAATACAATTTGGGCAGTTCCTCACAAGTTCTCCAATTTCTTGACTGACTCTGGGCCACTACACAGATGATCTGGCACGGCCTCTACATTTTTCGATGCCAAAATGACCTTCATGGAGGCTGTTTAGAACCTTTGATCTGAGTGACTTAGGAATATAAACCCTGGAATTTCTCATTAGAAGACCATCTATGATAGACATTTCATATCTGAGAAACCAAAAGGACTTTGCTTCTGCAGAAAGCTCATTCTTTGTAGGCCAGCCTTTTTCACAAAAGTCTTTTATTTCTCTACACTCTCTCTCTCTTCATTTTGATATTGCCAGATTTCTTTCATATTTTCATCCTTGAATGGAGGACATGAAGTGATCTGTTGAACAAAACTACAGATTTCATTCTCCAGATCTTTCTCATGCGATATCTTAATTGGGCTTCTGGACAAAGCATCAGCAACATCAATGTCCTTGCCTGGCGTGTGATGGATGCTATATGAATAGCGCATCATTCGAAGTCGTAGTCGCTGTATGCGTGGTGTCATTTCATCTAGATTTTTGGTTGAAAAAATTGGTTTGAGAGGTATATGGTCAGTTTCAATGGAAAATGTATTTCCCATCAGAAAGTCTTGAAATCTTTCACAGGCCCAAACTATTGCTAGAGATTCTTTCTCAATTTGAGCCCATCTCTTTTCCGTTTCAGACATAGTCCTGGAGGCATATGCAACTGCCTTTTTGTATCCATTTTCAGATTTTTTGTAAAACCATGCTCCTAGTCCACATGAAGAGGCATCTGCAGACACTGTAGTTGGTAGATTGGGGTCAAAAAATGTTAGTGTTGGAGAAGTTGAAAAAGGTTTCTTCACTTTTTCAAATGCTTCCTCCTGAGCACTATCCCATCTCCAATCATTTACTAAAGGTTGCTGATGGCTTTCGCCATTTGTCGGAATAAAAATAAACTAATCGTCGTTTTTCAATTATTCCAGAATTGGATAATTTAGTTTTTCTTGATTAATCAAGAAATAGTATTTTTCTGATTCTGGAACAATTGAAAAATTAACGATAGTTGATATTTATTCCGACAGATGACGTAAGCCATCAGCAACCTTTAGTTGCAATCAGGAGATGTCTCTTTTTTTTAATTATCCATCTGATTCCAGCACAATTTCACTTTTGTACTACTTTTTTCACGATAAATAATGCTAATGTATCTCATTTTTTCTCGATAAAATGTATCTGGGAGAAAATCAAATTATCCCATGTGTGTATATTAGCGGCATGAGTACACGGAATGAAAGAAAGGTCGGGAGGAACCTATTGATCCAGGCAGCAGCCATCCCTCACTCTCTCCTTTGTTCCTTTATCTGAGCCATGAATTAAGGTTATGATCAGGTCCATTGAAGGTGGACCTAGATTGGACCGATCAGGTCGCGTGACGTCCGGTTGCGTGTATTTCTTCACATGCTATTCTTAGTTACATTTCTAAGTGTGACATATTCATCAACAACTTAACCTTTACACATTGTGCTACTTGCATAGCTAAGATGGAATTTAGGGAAAATATACATAGGTATATAGGCTACGCTTCAATGACGAGTGTTCGAATTCTTTAGTCAATTAATTAATTAGAAATATTTACTCTGGATCATTTGAAAATTTGGAATTATTCCATCCAATCGCGCGCCTTTCTATTAGTTATATATTGTCGCGGAGATAAATAAAGCAAGGGCAAGTTTGGGAATAATTAATTTATTATAAGGGGTATTTATAGGGAGAGAGAGAGAAAGTACCACTTACCCTCAGTTAAAACTAATCCTGAATGAACGGCGTTAGCCACCGTCCCGTTTTACTTATTTACAGATCAGCTTCCCAGAAGCCCCCACACCTGTGGTCCCCCCGGGGTCCAGGGATGATTGACAGTTGTCCCATCTGGATGGAGCTACTTGACATTACCCCCTCTTTAGAAAAAACAGCGACCCGCTGATTAGCTTGTCTCAGCCCTTGTTCTGGAAGGAAATCTATCACGGCCTGTGTTCCCTAGCAGAATGGAATGTTGTTCTTCAGGGTCCAGGTAGGGCTTCATCCGAATGACATGAACGATATCCTTGGATTTCCGTGATCGGGGAGACGGGTCCACGGGCTCTACTTCATACGTAACTTCTGAAAGCTTCTTGGTCACCTTGTAGGGACCGAAGTATCTCTTCAGTAGCTTTTCTGAGAGCCCTACTTTTCGGATGGGAGTAAAAACCCACACAAGATCATCCTTCTGGTAATAGACTGGAGTATGTTTCTGGTCGTAAAGTCTACGGTCTTTCGCCTGTGATTGTATAAGGCGTGATCGGGAGAGTTGACGCGCTTTCTCAGCTCTGGTCACAAGTTCCCCAACGTAGTCGTCAGAGATCTCATCTGGTAGGTAGGGTAGTACGGCATCGATGTAGGTCTCGGCCTCGCGGGCGTGGACAAGAAAGAACGGAGTGTAGCCGGTCGCCTCCTGTTTAGCAGTGTTGTAAGCAAATGTCACGTAGGGTAAAACTTGGTCCCAGTCCTTCTGCTCGACACCTGTGTACATGGACAACATGTCTCCCAGAGTTTTGTTGAACCTTTCAGTCAGGCCGTTGGTCTGGGGATGGTAGGCCGTTGTAAATCTGTGCACAATTCCGCACAGAGCATTGATCTCTTTTATTACTTGAGAAATGAAATTTCTTCCGTGTTCTCTCTGTTATCATTTCTCTAGGAGCTCCATGCTTCAAGATAACATCTTCAACCAGGAACTTAGCTGTTTCGATTGCTCCTTCTGGGATCGCTTTCGTTATGGCATACCTTGTCATATAATCGGTGCACACAATGATCCAACGGTTTCCATCTTTAGAAACTGGAAATCTTCCAAGGAGATCGACCCCGACCTTATAGAATGGCTTTTCTACGGGCGGTATGGATACAAGTTGTCCAGCCGGACGTCGAGGTAATTTCTTCCTTCGTTGACACTCCCGACAATGGCTTACATATTGGCGAACAGTTATATAAAGGCCAGGCCAATAGAATCGTTTCTTGACTTTGTCATACGTTCGGGCGAAACCCAAATGCCCAGCTGTAGGAGCGTCATGTAAATCTGCCATAACTTCCGATCTTAAGTGCTTAGGGATCATCATAAGCCAGGGTCTTCCAGTTGTGCTATAGATTTTCTTGTATAAGGTGCCGTCGATAATGCTGAATTCCTTTCTGGTGTAGCCCGAGTTTAAATTATCGATTATTTTAGCTAAATCCGGGTCTTTAGTCTGCTCTTTATCGACGTTGGTTAGTGACATCACAGCACTTGGTGGATCGTTCTCAAGCGGGCTCCTTGACAGACAATCGGCATCCTTATGTTTGCGTCCGCTCTTGTAGATAACGGTCACGTCAAATTCTTGCAACTTCAGCGCCCATCTTGCCAAACGGCCAGAAGGATCTTTCTGCCCTACCAACCAACATAGGGAATGATGGTCAGTGACAACCGTGAATGGTCGACCAAACAAATATGGGCGGAATTTGCTAATAGACCAGACTACAGCAAGGCATTCTTTTTCCGTTGTAGAATAGTTATTTTCAGCCTTTGTCAAGCTTCTAGATGCATAAGCTATAGGCCGCTCCTTTCCACCTTGTATTTGTAGAAGAACAGCTCCAATACCATGTCCGCTTGCATCCGTGTGTAGATGGGTATCAGCGGATTCATCAAAGTGTCCTAAGACAGGCTCTGAAATTAGAGCTGTTTTAAGGGCTTCAAACGCTTTCTCTTGAGCTGCATCCCAATAAAATTGTTTTTCAGTCTTCAGTAGGTCATGCAAAGATCTAGCTTTGTCGGCAAAGTCCTAAATAAATCTTCGGTAATAGAAACATAATCCAAGAAAGCTCCTCAGTTCAGAGATATTCCTTGGCCTCGGAAATTTAGAGACGGCTTCAACTTTATCTGGATCTGGATGAATTCCATTGGCGTCAACAAGGTGTCCCAAAATCTTTATCCTCCTTGATCCAAAAAGACACTTTTTGTGGTTCAAGCTTAGTCCAGCTTTCTGGATGCAGCTTAATACAAGTTGTAGACGACGTAGATGTTCCTCAAAGGTAGGTGCGTAAACTACGATGTCGTCCAGGTAGCAAAGGCACATGTTCCATTTAAGACTGCCCAGAACACTATCTATCATCCTTTCAAACGTTGCTGGAGCGTTACAAAGACCGAAAGGCATTACTTGGAATTCATACAACCCATCTGGAGTGATGAAAGCAGTTTTCTCCCTGTCTTTTTCGTCCACTTCAATCTGCCAATACCCGGACCGAAGATCCATCGTGGAGAAGTAACTAGAGCCGGCTAAACTATCCAAGGCATCGTCAATGCGTGGCAGCGGGTAAACATCTTTTTTTGCTATCTTATTTAATCGACGGTAATCTACGCAGAATCTCCAGGTCCCGTCTTTCTTTCGAACTAGAATAACTGGAGATGACCAAGGACTTTCAGAGGGCTCCACGATGTGATTTTCAATCATCTTGTTCACTTCATCTTGAATTAGTCGTCGTTCACTTGGTGCTACTCTATAGGGCCTCTGTTTGATAGTAGAGTGGTCTCCTGTGTTTATCTTGTGCTTCACAGTACTGGTGGGCTTAATAGGAGTACTCCCAAAGTCAAATATGTCGATAAACTCGTCGAGGCATGAAACAAGCTGTAACCTTTGAATTTCAGACAGCCCTGGATCTAGAGTAAGGTTTATCTTCTGTGACCATTCACGTGACTTTAGCTGCGTTTCTTGTAACTTATCGCTGGATTCAATAAGACTGCAGATATTCCCATTCTCATAACTTTCCATGGTGCACATATTCATTCCTGATGGAATCAGTTGCGGCCAAGACGCTCCATTCGCCACCCAAATGCTACCTCGGCCGTGTCGAAATGTAACCAATGAGTTTGGTATAAGAACTTCCTTTCTTAATAATAAGTCCTTAGAAGTTGAGACTAAAACATCTCTAACACCACATATTTCTTCGTTTATCACACTGATCTTCTTTATTGATTTAGGCGGGATGACAAAGTCTTCGAAAGCAATCAATCTCTGGTTTTCCTCCTCTCGAGATTCCAGGACGGAGGTTTCCCCGAGATGGAGTTCATTTCTGCCACAATCAATGACGGCCTCGGTGGCCTTGAAGAAGTCCCATCCAAATATGATATCATGGCTGCATTCCACCATAACAACGAATTCAAATGAGATATTCAGACCATTAACTTCTATGTTCAGGACACATTTTCCTAGGGTCTCTATTAAACTTTTGTTTGCGGCTTTAAGAATGGGACCTGGTTCTTTGAAGAGAGGTGTCTTTAGTTCGCGTCGAAATTTGTCTGAAATAACAGAAAAGTAGGCTCCTGAATCCACCAATGCTTTAATTTTGCGTCCATTTATTTCGACCATAACAAAATTTTCTTTTAATTTAGCGGCGATATACCCTGGAGGATATTCCTCAATGGCGACCTCACCCCCGTTAGAAGCCGTTCCACTTAGTTTTTCACATTCTGAGGATTGGGAGAACGGCTGAAACGACGGGCTGGCGACTGGGATTGTCTTCGGGCTGGCGACCTTGCACGGCTTGGATGTGGGGAAGAACTCCGGTAGAAGTACGTCGAGGTTTGGGGCGTTACATAGTCGTCGTCGGCGTCATATCTCGGGGGTCGACTCGAAAATCCAACATTTATTCCTTCTCCGCCATTCTTTAACCTGGCTTCAGCGAAGACCTGCCGTCGTTCCCTACAATAACGGACGACATGTCCGGGTCGTCCGCAGTGGAAGCAGATAGGTTTGTCGTCGTAGGTTCTCCAATGTTCCGTCTTCCTGGGTTGGGTTGGTCGGTCGATATTATAATAGGGCGTTCGTGGTTGTTGTTGTACCACGTTGACTTGTGGTCTGGTAGGTTGTAGAGCACGGCTGACCTCTTCCCTCACAGTCTGTTCCAGGGCGTTCACCTCTCGGAGAGGATTGATCACTTCAGGTGCTGAGAAAACCTTTTGTATCTCTTCTCTAACGATGCGGCGAATTAAGCCGGCCAAGTCGTCTGAGTCGTCAACACACGAAATGGGCATTACGTTTGACAACCTGGCGAATTTCGTACGGCCGATCCGGCGCTGCTTGACGGTTGTCAGATGACGGCAGAACTTCAGGATCTCATCTACCGTCTGTATGTCTTTCGCCACCAATACCTGGTATGTGTCCTCCGAAATTCCCTTTATAACGTGAGCAACTATCTCACCTTCTTCCATGCGAGGGTTCACCTGGTGGCAGAGACTAAGAATCTCCTGGATGTATGACTCGCTGGATTCTTCGGCCTTCTGTGCTCTTGACTTCAGAACTTCCTCGGCGCGTCGAGCAGAATCCTCCTGCAGTCCGAACACACCGCGGAATGCGTCTTCAAAGCTTCTCCACGAGTTGAGTGATTCTTCGTTATTATCAAACCACCTTCTAGCAGTTCCGTTCAGGTAAAATACGACGTTGGCAAGCTTCATGGTCTCGTCCCATCTGTTGTACTTCGAAACTCTCTCGTACTCTTTCAACCACTGTCCAGGGTTTATATTTCCATCTCCAGAAAAGGTAGAAGGATCTCGTTGGCGCTGACAAGGGAGGTAGGATCCGTTAACAGTAGGTCTGTGGTCGTCTTCCATTTCTATTCGTTGTGGCAAAGGTTGAAGAATTGATTCACGTCCCTGTAGACGTCGACTTCTTCGAAGTTCCGTCACGCTACCCAGCGTCTCCACCAAAATATGTCGCGGAGATAAATAAAGCAAGGGCAAGTTTGGGGATAATTAATTTATTATAAGGGGTATTTATAGGGAGAGAGAGAAAGTACCACTTACCCTCAGTTAAAACTAATCCTGAATGAACGGCGTTAGCCACCGTCCCGTTTTCCTTATTTACAGATCAGCTTCCCAGAAGCCCCCACACCTGTGGTCCCCCCCGGGGTCCAGGGATGATTGACAGTTTTTCCCATCTGGATGGAGCTACTTGACAATATAAATATGAAAACTAATTTACAGTAGTAACAAACGAAAATCGCCTCATTCTACCAGAGTTACTCACTAGAACGACGAAAAAATGTGTTTTATTTTTGCCTATATTCAATGGGGAGAGAGAAAAACCTTATCACAAAATATATTTTGGCTGTAATATATATATATATGAAAAAACAATAGGAAAAATTCGTGGATGGCTTTTCTTGATTTATCAAGAATATGGGTTGGCCAAATATCAGGGAACAGGCCAAATCAATGTTTAGTTGATTTCTGTTCTACTAGATGGCGCTCTGCCATCTGAAAAGCACATGTGCTCCTGGTCAGGATATGCCTTCTTTATTTTTAATATATATATATATATATGGCAATATAATAATAAGGTGGGGAAAGAAAAATAAGGACACCACAAGTTGGAGAAGGAGTCCAGGCAACCAGAGAGAGAGAGAGACGGCCCCGGCCACCTCTGAGCGGCCGACCGTTCGTGTCGAACACAATCCCCCAACTGTCTTAATTAGTCCTGAGGTTCCAAGTAACGGGGCCCCAGTTGTCGCCCTTTGGAATGTCGCTGCTGTCTCAAGTGACCGATCCTTACCCACCCATCTCTCTCTGGGTTGACTGTAGGTTTGTTTTATTATTCCTGGAAGAGCATATATTATGACATATATATATATCTTTTGAAAAAATATATACATATACATATATACATATACATATATACATATACATATATGTGATATCTTGGGACCTCTGGGACCAGTGTTACCTGATGCTAGACGAACCTCGATGTCAACTCTACCGTGCAGTCGTGGTGGAAGGCGACACAGCTGGGCCAAAGGTGAAATAAACAAACAGAGATTCCACTAAGAAGCGTCTGACGTCAAGAAGGAATGGGATGAGCGGAGAGAGAGATCTTTAGAGCAAGTGTTACCTTGGTGGGATCCAAGCGCCGACTGCCTATTCTAGGTTCTCGATTTAACACCAAGACCTATCTTCTTTCCCATTGGTCGAAAGGTGTCACGTGGCCGTTTTCTATTGGCTGACCTACTTAGGTGTTACCTTCTAATTGGTCCTTGCTGATTTCTTTGTCGGAAGACATGACCGGCCTTGCCCAGGAAATACTGGTCGTTAAGCTCAACTTTTATGATTTCCGCGATCATAAAATTGGCTGTAATTTTATTAATAGTGGTGCTGACTTTAAGCCTCTTTGCTAGGCCTTACTTCTACTCTCACCTAAGCCTGATTAGTTTTAAGCTTAATTTTCTCCTGTTAGTCTCCATTCCTTCTATCTGTACAGTTGCTATACTTTATTAGATTCTTACGCGGTACAGATTGATGTTAGTTGAGGCTTTCTATTTGCAGTACATAAGAAGTTATATACAGTCATGGGGTGGAACATGTGGTAGTAGATATTGTTGCACCAGGTTGCGGCTTGGCAGACTCTTCAGCCTTGATTCTCTCCTGTGCTGGGTCTTGCATCTTACCAGAGCGTGTTTCAACCATCCTACAAATTTATAAAAGGGAATAATGAGATAAGTCTACTTTATGTAGCCACCAGAATCCTTTATTTATTTTCTCACATCAAAGAGAGCAGTGAAGTCACAGTGTACCTAAATACAAATGATGATAATCTAAAAATAATCTGTTTTAAATAAATATCATAGAATATAAAAATAAATAAATATATAATTTAAATTTCAAATATATTAAAAATAATATAATAAATACACCATTAATCATGATGTAACACTTCCCCCTCTCCAGAGGTCGTCACGTCCTCGTGAGTTACCTCATCAATTCTCTCAAAATAGGGTTTGAGTCTTGAGACATGGACAATCAATGGGTCTTGGCCAGGATTATCTTTCGGCTCAATTAAGTAATTTACGTTAGACAGCTTCTTTAATATTCGATATGGGCCAAAATATTTTCTCAATAGTTTTTCGCATTTTCCGATTTTCCTGACTGGTGTCCAAACTGCCACTAAATGTCCTGGTTCATAGATTTTCTCATTGTGTTTTTTGTCATAGTTTCTTTTCATTCTTTCCTGAGTCTTCTCTGTGTTGTTAATGACTACCTGTCTCGTCCTTGCTATTTTATCTAAGTAGTTTTCTATATATTCGTCGTAATCGTCCATGTTACTGTCCGTTGGGATATTCTCGTCGTCTAAGAGGGACATGGGTTCCCTTCCAAACAACAGGAAAAATGGAGAGTAGCCTGTGGTTTCTTGAATCGTGGTATTATACGCGTGGGTGATAAAAGGGAGGATTTCATCCCAGTTCTTTTGGTCTGTGTTCACATACATGCTGATCATATTGATTAAGGTTCTATTTAGCCGTTCCGTTAGTCCGTTAGTCTGGGGGTGGTAGCTCGTTGTGAAGCAGTGTTTCACTTTGCACATTTTCATTACCTCCTTCATCAAATTGCTAGTGAATTGTGAACCTCTATCGCTAATAAGAAATCTTGGGGCCCCGTGACGTAAAATAATATGTTCGATTAAAAATGTAGAGACTTCTTTCACGGTTGCTTCTGATACTGCCTTTGTTTCAGCATACTTGGTATAATAATCAGTCAACACAATTATCCACTTCCTTCTTCTTTTCGTTGATGGCAAGGGGCCAACAAAGTCAATTCCGATTCTTTCAAAAGGGTAGTTAGCTGGGGGAATAGGTTGTAGAAGTCCAGAAGGCAAGTGATTTGAACCTTTCCGACTTTGGCAAAGATGGCACGTCTTTACAAATTCTGAAACATCTCTCAACATGGAAGGCCAATAGTATTTATTCTTCAATCGGTAGGTGGTTCTGGCGACGCCCAGATGGCCATTCAGCATATGGTTGTGGTATTCACTCATGACTTCCTTCCTTCTCTTCTTTGGCACTACCAGCAACCATGCCCTACCTTCAGGATTTGGATTTTTTTTGTAGAGACACCCATTTTCTTCTTTGAAGTTCTGTGTAATTGAACGCTTGTTTCCACTAAGGTTCTCCTTAATATTCTCAATAAAATCATCCTTTTCGTCTATTATTTGATTCAGAAATAGTCTTTCATAATCTTCGTCCCATTCGTTTTCAGGTAAGGGTCCTCTAGATAGACCATCAGCGTCCAGATGTTTTTTACCCGATTTATGTATGATTTCGAAATTATATTCCTGAATCTTCAGTGCCCATCGTGCTAATCGGCCGGTCGGATCTTTCAGATTCTTAAGCCAGCATAGTGCGTGATGATCAGTTACGATTTTGAAGTGCCTTCCATATAGGTAGGGTCGTAACTTGGACATTGACCACACAACAGCTAGACATTCTTTTTCGGTAGTCGAATAATTTTGCTCAGGTTTGCTCAGTGTTCGACTTAAATATGAGATAACTTTTTCTTTATCGCCGAACTTTTGGACTAATGTTGCACCCAGGCCGATGTTAGATGCGTCAGTATGAATGTAAGTAATTGCATTCGGGTCAAAGTGCCCTAAGATTGGAGGATTTATCAATGCTACTTTAAGGGTTTGAAATGCTTTTTCTTGATTTTCTGTCCAGGTAAAAGGTACATTCTTTTTTATAAGACTGGTTAATGGATCGGCAATTTTTGAAAAACCTTTGATAAATTTTCTATAATATGAGCACATTCCTAAAAATGATTGAACTTCTTTTATCTTTTTGGGCCGAGGAAAATCTCTAATAGCCTTGATATTTTGCTCCGCTGGTTTTATACCATGTTGATTAGTTATATGGCCAAGAATCTCCAGTTCTTCGAAAGCAAATTGGCATTTTTTGTTGTTCAATTTTAAATTAGCCTCGCGAAAACATTTTAAAACAGCTTCTATTCTTTTGAGATGTGTTGAAAAATCCGAGCTATAAATGATTACGTCATCTAGATAACATAAGCAAATTTGCCATCTAAGATTACCAAGCATATTTTCCATGTTCCTCTCAAATGTAGCAGGGGCATTGCATAGACCAAAGGGCATTACGTTGAACTCATATAGGCCATGTGCTGTAGTGAAGGCTGTCTTTTCTTTATCTTTCTCCTCAACCTCTACTTGCCAATATCCTGATTTAAGGTCAATTGCTGAAAAGTATTTGGATCCTTGAAGTGTATCCAATACTTCATCAATTCTGGGAATTGGGTAAACATCCTTCACTGTTACATCATTCAATTTTCTGTAGTCAACGCAAAATCTGTACTTACCATCTCGCTTCTTGACCAAGATTACAGGGAAGGACCATGGACTCGAGGATGGTCTAATTATGCCGTCTCTGAGCATTTCATCAATTTGTTCTTTTATGATTTCTCGCTCTTTCGCGCTCACCCTATACGGCTTGTGTTTGATCGGTTTCGCGCCTTCTGTATCGATCCGATGTTTCGCTAAGTTGGATCTTCCTAATCCCGACGAAAACAAATCCTCGTACCTTTCCAAAACTTGTTTCAATTGCTCCTTTTCCGTATATGCTAAATTTTCGTTTATCTGAAATTGGGGTTCTTCATGCTCTTTTTGTTCACTTTCTTCCATAAGATTCACTTCGGCTGGCTGGCTTCCAAAGCACAATGTTTGGTTTTTTAATATTTTTAATGGTCGAGGGTAAGGGTTTGTTATCCAGATATATGTTTCCTTATTCACAACATTTATTAAGCTTCTCGCTAGTCGAAGTCCATTTGTTTGAAACATTTTATGGTTCTCCTCGATGATGTATTCGCCATCCTCTGCTTCTACAAATGCATTAATCAATTTAATAGAAAGTTCTGGTATAATGGCATCCTTTGCACTTTTTATTTTCTTCTGTTGATATTTGATTACGTCACGATTTTCTGTCAAGTCATATTTGATTATTTCACGCTGACAATCAATTTTTGCGTTCATTTTCTTAAGAAAATCACGTCCAAGTATAAATATTCGCAAATGTGTTCTCATTATCACAAATTGATGTGTAATTGTTTTGTCATCAAATTTTATATTTAAAATAATATTTCCTACGATATCTAATTCTTTGCCATCGGGTCCGGAGCACATTTTATCAGGATTTATTATTTCAAGACCTGTGTTAAGAGCTGTACTAAGGTCGACCACTGAAAGATCGGCGCCTGTATCAATCAAAGCTTCGCAGATACCGATTCTATCCACGTTAATGTTCATTTTATATTTGGGGTCTAACTTTTTAATTCCATTTATGGTCGACTTGCTTTGATTGACGGACTCAGGCGCGATGTTTAGTTTAAATCTTCTAATGCAGCATATCTATTCCTTGTAGGGATACTCGAGTACGGGCTATTACTTACGTCAGAGTAGAGCAGAGGTCTCGACTTCTGAGTTCCATTATCCATTCGGATTTCTTCTTCGACCTTGTCTTGTGTAACTATGGGGTCCTCTTCCACAATTCTTACAAACCTGACTCTGCAATACCGCGCTACGTGTCCTGGCTTGTTACACTTGAAACATATTGGTCTCCCGTCTTCTGTCCTATTCCTATTTGAATTTGGATTCTTATTGTATGTTTTACTTGGGTAGACCGGTTTTGGCTCAGGATTGGGAGTGTAAGATCGTCTAGGGGCAGATACCTGGGGCAGAGGCTTGTTCTGGTAATACCTCGGAGTGGGGGCCTGGGGCTTGGAGGTGTTCTGGTAGTACCTCGGAGCGGGGGCCTGGGGCTTGGAGGTGTTCTGATATGGTCTTCTGAACGACGTAGCATTCTTCCATTGCTCTTGATGATGGGGACGAGGAGAGCGTGGTCCATTATAAAGAGCTTTTGATTTTTCTGCACGTTCTTGGTAATTCTTTTCGAACAAATCCAGCTTTTTACAAATTTCTAGAAGTTCATTGGTATTTTTAGGAGGGTTTAGGTGAAGGGCAAAAGAGTATTCTTTCTTTAACCCTCCAATAACCCAGTTTATTTTAGTCTCTTCTTCCATTTGGGGGTCGACCTTGTTGCACAGTACAAGGATATCCTCTGCGAACCTGATTGCAGGTTCATTCCACTGTTGTATCCTGTTTAATCTCATCCTCATTTCTTCTTTGTTGGCGTCTGAGGCAAAATCCTCAATTAGGCGGCTCTTGAAATTTTCCCAGCTGGTGAAACTTACTTTGTGTAGGTTCAGCCAGGTTTTGGCGCTACCAATCATATTCATGGCAGCATAACGGGAGATAATGTAGTCTGCCCAATGGTACAGGAAGCCAATTTCTTCAAGAGATTCAACCCATGGGCGAGGGTCTTCTGTTCCATCATACTTGGGGATGTCGATGTTGGGATTCAGGACAACTGGGTCGGAACTAGCATCTCTACCAATTGTTGCACCAGGTTGCGGCTTGGCAGACTCTTCAGCCTTGATTCTCTCCTGTGCTGGGTCTTGCATCTTACCAGAGCGTGTTTCAACCATCCTACAAATTTATAAAAGGGAATAATGAGATAAGTCTACTTTATGTAGCCACCAGAATCCTTTATTTATTTTCTCACATCAAAGAGAGCAGTGAAGTCACAGTGTACCTAAATACAAATGATGATAATCTAAAAATAATCTGTTTTAAATAAATATCATAGAATATAAAAATAAATAAATATATAATTTAAATTTCAAATATATTAAAAATAATATAATAAATACACCATTAATCATGATGTAACAATATCTAGACTATTTACAACAATTCCATGGTCTTAAATCATCACATATATATATCTATTTCAAATTTTTATACTTTCCCATTGAATATAGGCAAAAATATATTTTTTAAAATTAATTCTATTGACGTTATGTGATGTTGAGTTTGTTGTTGACATAAATATGTTGTAATACCTTGTGAAAAAGGTTGGCGTTCAGACAACGGAAATATTGGTAAATAAATTATTTTTGATCTGCTATATGCAATTTTAATTAAAATATATTTATATATACATATACACCTATCCCCCGATTTACACCGTAGATACGTTCCTGAGAAAAACGTGTAAATCGAAAATGATAAATAAAAAAAAAAAAAATCCAGACACAGTGTGCGTGTGCAGCAAGTCAGCACATAAGCTCGGGATCCTCGTGAAATGTGTACACAGCGCATGTGTTCAATCACAGTAGCAATCAGTATAGTGCGATAAAAACAACAACAAAAAAAACTTATTTGGAAAACCGTGTAAAAGCGAAAACGTGTAAAAAAAGTACCGTGTAAATCGGGGATAGGTGTATATCGATTAAATTAGTCTTTCTCCATTTGAACTAAAATATATCTATAGAGAGTATAATTTATAAAATATCAACAAAAAGTTATGAATTAATCATGAAATATTCTCTTAAACGTTAAAAAATGATATTTGAATTTTTTTCAAATATTTCTATCAATACCTATAATATCTATAATTCGTAAAAATCTAAATAAATTCGAAAAATTCAATTAAAAAGTACGTTTAAAGTTTGTTATTAAAATAAAATAGTTATAACATTATATCAAAAATTTAAGTTTTATCTTTCTCAATCTAATGAACTGTTCAAGAAATTATTTCCAATTGCTGTCCCAAATTTCATTTCTTCTGATAAATTCACTACTTTATTCTTAACAGGCAAAGTACCCTTCTTAAGTTTCCTATTCAAACTGAATGTTATCAATGATCCAACATGTGAATGCCGCTTAGATGTTGAATCACCAGAGCATCTTCTTTTAACTTGCCCTCTGACTAATCAAATTGTATGTAGATACTTTGAAACAATACAAAATTCTCTTTGTGTATATACTCTAACTTATGAGAACTTTGTTAAGTTTAGAACTATTTGTACAATAATTTACGAAACACTACTAATCCATCTTGTAAATAATTAATCATATATATGTAAATAATACTGGCACAGCACAATAGTCTTTTGGACTTCGTGCTTTTGTAACAATAAATAAAATATTATATTGAGAGAAAAAAAGTAAAATTATAATTTAAAAGTGCAAACCCATCTTTAGATTGCTCTCACAGAATATCAGTTTAATTAGAAAATTATTATAATATATAGACAGTAGCTATTTTTCAAAAAATCTTGTAAATATAATTAATTTAATGCGTATAGTCGGTGGATGAGAGGGTAACACACTCGATTCCCGACAGTCATGAACCGGGATTGAATCCCGCGTTAACATTTTGTTTAATACCGGTAAATAACCTTCACATATATTATCCACTGTTTCAATTATCATGAACTAGGTTGCTCTTGCTGAGCGGTACCTGTTAATGTGATTTTGAACCAGTAAGTTAATGCAATTTTCCGTTAAGCCGCGAATTATTTGTAAAAAAATCAGAGTTAATTATGTTTTATATTTTAAAAACTTATTTTAATTTCTATTAAATCGAAATAATTTATATATAGATATTTGTAGAAATAATGTTATTAAAAATAAATTGTAAAAATATCAAAATAGAAGTGCCACTTTAGGAATATATATAGAAAAAAGACGCCTGAACTATGTCTCTATATTGTCCGTCTCCGCGGACTTGGGTCGGTGACAAATCACAAACCCAGCTTTGGAAAACTGTAAATTGCTCATCTGGAAAGCACGGTTTCAGGCTAATGGCCTTCGTCAGTCCCGGGCTGGCTTTTAATTAATTGATATTCGATCATAATTATTCGTCTTATGTCAAAATAAATTTTATAAAATGAATCAAATGGAAGAAATGAACATTAAAATGCATTTATTATACACTGTAAATATCGCATAGTTTTTAATTAAAAAGGAAAATCTTATTTCAATATAGAATTAATAGCGATATTACATATGTGAGCGATACAATTCAAAATAAAATCCTAAAATATGATATATACAGGGGTGATTTGAGACAAATCCCGAATTATAATTAACAATATAACAATGTTCACTTCAACAATGAGCTATAATATGCATATAATTCTTACTTTGATACAATATTTTATTTTGAGAGTCCAGCTCTCACCTCAATAAGGGAAAACTTGCGATACCAATGCCTCAAAAATATATTTTGTCTTAAGAAATATACTTTTATATTTCATATAAACTATTCATATATCATTATTACGTTCCTGCCTAGAGCTATTCTTCTTTTCACTTCCTCTAAGCAACCTCTCATCTTACAATTCTGTATTAATTCTGGATCTTATGATTATGAAGTGATCAGCTATTTCAATTCATTTTTAAAGGATTTCAAAGCTATTTATATTATATGTACACCTATCCCCCGATTTACACGGTAGATACGTTCCTGAGAAAAACGTGTAAATCGGGGGATAGGTGTACCCAGAAATAAAAATAAAATGCATTGACAGGTTAAAATATGTAGTCAGCACATAAGCTCGGGATTCCTCGTGAGATGTGTACACAGCGCATGTGTTCAATTACAGTAGCATTTAGTATATAGTGCGATAAAAACAAAAAAAAAACTTATTTGGAAAACCGTGTAAAAGCGAAAACATGTAAAATAAAAGTACAAATCGGGGGATAGGTGTATTTATAATTTTGGTCATTCTGGTAGTTAATATTAATCCAATTTTTACTTTCGTCTTTGACCTTTTCAAAAATGTCTAAATTATTCCTTGTTTTCTGATATCAATGTAGACTTATCAAGGAAGCGAAGATTGTTAATTTTGAGTCCGACAATTCGAACACCGATTAAAGAATATATACATATTTTATATATTGAATTAATGGAATTAATTGGTTTTGATTGTTGACTACCTTTATTATTTTCGGAAGATTAAAACGATGCCTTTCATTGTACTAAGTAAGAAAGAGTTCATCTCAAGATACTTCAATGTACTTATACGTTTATTTGATGTCATTATGAAATTGAAGATAGTCATTAAGTTGTGTTCCACAAAAATATAATAGTCAAGGTATCTTTTCGACAATCTATTATTAGTGCCGGCCAAGAGTTATCAAATTTTTATTGCAATAAATTATTCATACAAAATTTTGAAAAAAAACAGTATATATTCTCTTCGAGAGAATCTTTCGATGTTATATCTTATTTTTGAGAATTAAAACGGTGATATATTACCATATATGACCCAAATTACATTTCATAATATTTCCTTTAGTAAATTCTAGGCAAATTACAAAAAAAAAAAACATAGCAATGGAAAACAACCATTTATATTATAATAATTTCTTCTATCTCTCTCAATTTGAGTTTAATGTGAATAATGCAGGTTTGTCGCACCACCAATATTCTAGAGTGGAGGATAGAGATATTCTAAATTCACAAACATACTGACAAATGATAAACGTCATGTTGTTAAAAAAAAGTTGGCTCGATTCCAATAAAAATGGAGAAATATTCACATCTTTAATATATTCTCCATATCCTTTTGTTGAACAAAATCCATACATTTTATATCACACACGATCTTTGGTAAAATAAACTACAGAACTTTGATCTATAGAGCTGTCTGCTGAATCCCTCAATTTGGTGCTGCTAATATCTTCCATTTGAAACCTCTAACTACATAGAAGATCACTTGTCATTGCTTATATAGGGTCGATTTTCAGTAGGATTTTTTTTTCTTATCCCTAGTACACCTGGTACAGGCCATGATAATCATGGTGGGTAGAAGAAGGCGACTGCTTTTACTGTAAGTACACCACATGTCTACACATATGAAAAGCAGTTCGACTTTGCATTTACAAATGTGCCAGAGCCCCGTTTGGTTACTTGCACTCGCTGGTTAGGTTAAACTTTTGCAAGAATAGGGAACCATTAGAACATTATTTTAAAATCAGAAATAAGTTCTCAATGCGGGAATAGAACCCGGGTCGTAGCGGTCGAAAACCAACTGTTTAGACCATCTTTCCACCGACCCCCTGTTTCAAATAATATAATTGTATGATAAATTACATCACAATAAGTCGAATCTATTACTACTTAGATATAATTTGTGTTAAAAAATACTACAGAAGTGAAATTGTATTGGGATCAGGTGAAGATATTAGAGAAAAAAGCATCTCCTTAACGTGAAACTAAAAGTTACTGACGGCTTGCGCCATCTACCGTAATAAATATAAACTAATCAATGATTTTTAATTATTCCAGAATTAGCAAATTAATAAAAAAAATAATTAATTAAAAAAAAGCTAATCCACATTCTTGATTAATCAACTAAACATTGATTTAGCCTATTCCCTGATATTTGGCCAACCCAATTTCTTGATTTATCAATGTTTAGTTGATTTCTGTTCCACCAGATGGCGCTCTGCCTTCTGTAAAGCACATGTACTCCTGGTCAGGATATGCCATTTTTTATATTGATAGCAGTATATCAATTTATCAATACCACTAACTTTTTTTTAATTTTTAATATGTAAAATAAAACCTTTGAAGAATAAGTGAGTGGTGTGTACCTTTTTCGTTAATTCGAAACAAAATCAAATATTTAAATTTTAGAATATGAAATATGTACGTGGTTTGAACAAGTGTTATTGAAGATTTACTTTATTCGAATTTAGCAGTTAAAGTGAAGACATTGTGCTCCCAAACTAATTATCACCGGTATATAACAAATTAATGTTTCTAAAAAGTGTGTGTTAAAAGTAAAGATTAACGCAGAACAACAAAGAGACTTGTTACAAATTGAAATAGCATCCATTGCCTGTTCAACTAAAGGTTGTTGATAGCAGAGAGCCATTCATCGGAATATCCAAATAAATTTTTGATGACTTGATGAAGGTACCCGTAAGAAATTCAAACTATTTTTGAAGTGTATAATTCTTTTTAAAATAAAGTTAGTTACTACTATCTCACTGCAATGATAAAATAATGGGAGGGCCTGGCTTATCAATGGTGAACCTCCCAGCGGTTTCGCCAGTTTAATCTACCATGAAACCGCTGGGACTGTTCGCCACTGATGATCCAGGCTGTGATGTATTGGCGGATTAGTTTAATATTTGCTTTTATTTATTTGTTGTCACAGAGTTGATGATGATAATTGTGTATATATGGATATATATAGTGTTTGTGTTTTTAGTAGTCAGTGATTTTTCTAATATGAAATTGTGTTAGCTTTGTTTGTTTCTTGGCATTAAAAAGATATACTATTTTCAAGTCTTTTGTTTGGAAACATTGCACAGGCCCTCCCATTATTTTATCATTGCAGTAAGGGAAGTGGAAAATTGATTTATTTATAAAATAATTATACGCTTCAAAAACATGGCGCGCTAATGAATCATATTATTATTTTTTTAAATACTTTTACTTGCAATTTGCGGAAGAGCAATGCTCGAAGCATATTATATATTTACAATTGTATGTATTTCTAGTGTCCTCAAAAAAAGCTTATGTCCTTAGTTAAATCGAATTTCTCTTTCCAAGAGAGTCTAACTTCAGTATTAATATAAAAGGAATACAGCCAAATTAAATATTACAGTAGTATGGTAGATTAAATTGGCGAAACCGCTGGGAGGGTTCACCATTGATGAGCCAGGCACTCCCATTATTTTTATCATTGCAGTAAGGGCTGTAGAAAATTGATTTATTTTTAAAAGAATCATGCGCGTCAAAATGTCTTAAATTTCTCACAGCATGATTTTAGTGTTGATACGGGTCGGCATGTTACGAATCAGCTGGCAATTGTCTCAGGAAAATCAATTGAATCCAGAAGGTATATCATCAGAAGGTATCATAACAGATGGCGCGCTAATGCATCATATCAATAAAGGTATGTCTGTTTGATATATGAAATACCTTTATATCAAATAATCGGTTAAATATATATTTAACAGCTTATATACTTGCATAGATATTTAAAAACACAATTATAGTAATATATATGATAAGATATTAATTAAAATCTCAACATTTGAATCAGATATAAGAACTAATTACCATTTAATTTCTCCTACGACGCGCTCTTGATAGCGACAGGTGAAAAGACCAAAAACTATTTTTATAAACATATATTTAATATATATATCTATATATAAGAATAAATTAAATAACACAATAAAACATATTCAGAAGAGTACTTTGATTAAAAATTGATGGAATTTAAGATAAACTATTGCGACGATGCTTTAAATGCGATTGTTGGTAAAGTTCAAATTTTCTATTGATACTTTTAGTTTCGGACGAAATGAAAGATTCCATATATAAATTGTTGAATTCAAATTTATATTTGGTGATATAATAAGATGTAGGTATCAAGGTCGATTGATGCTAGTAGATATGGAACCTTGTTTCATCTATCTCTTTCATAAGGTTTTTTATTCTCATTCCTATATTTCGGTGAGTTTCCCAAACGTATGTACCATTAAAATTTTTAAATCGTACTGAGAGAGTCTATGGATTTTTAATTTTATTTCAAATTCATCGCGTTGGAAATTGCAGAAAATATTTCTAAATTTTCAATCACGTACTCCGTAGAAGGTTTTTCCATTAATTTAGTAGTATTCGCAAGCTTTTTCGAGTTAAAAACTCTTACACAGGCGTTTCTCCTAACTTTAAACATTTCAAAATAGGTTTTTGTGAAGCCCTTACACGCAACTGGACTCAAGCCCATCAGTCTTGATATGAATATTGATTTTATTGATTTATTTCAAATATTTACTTGAATTTTTATGCCAGATATTTTGTTGATATCATCATTTTGGGGTTTGGATATGAACTAATCGTCTATTACCTTGACTTGTAGCGAGGGGACACAGCGAGGGTGAATTTGCCTGTTTATGCTATTACATTGAGATGATATTAAGGCTTATATAGAATTTCCGTTTTTGAAACTAAGTTCTTATAATGGCATCCAACATTATGCTGATAAAAAATGTGACCAGTTTCTATTATTTGTTAGGGACTATGAGCTATTTAGGGCCATTATTTCTTATATTTCTACAATGTTCGTTCATTCAAAGACGCAGAGCTGTGGGATACAGAACCCAGTGGTCCAGCTCAAGGATGCTGGACGCGGACTTCCAGAAGCTCAGCAGTCTACTTTTTCTCGGTGAGAGCCAGACTTCAGAAGTCGGCATGTAAAACCACGCTCGGCTGCGAACCAGCCGTGGCGGCACTACGCAGTGAGGCCTGGATCCTTTCAGGCAGGCGAGCCGCGATGCCCAGCAGGCAGAAGTCACGCTTAAAGACTAGACGCGCCAGCATGCTCCCAAGAAGTCACGCGACTCGGTTTGTTCCTCACACAAAGTGCGCAAGCTGCACATGCAACCGGCCGATAGTAATACTAATGGGTAGAGCGTAGTTCATGAAGGTGGCGCAGTTTGGAACCCAGAACAAGCCCGTTTGCCTTCCGGGCACGACTCATCAATACCAGACTGCGTGCGAAGAGATACCACCTCGCAAAGACTCGCTCCAAAGCTCCATAAGGTGAAAGAATTGGGAGGCAACAGTGTTCCGGACATAGTGATCGTGCAGCCCAAGACAGTCAGTGACTCGGACGTCCAGGAGACTCCCAGAGGAAAATCCTTCTGGTGCTTCCAGTAACTGCTCAAGATCTCGCAGCTCTTTCTAAACTGCATCACCATAGTAAGACACTTTACAAGTTATGATACTTTTGTTGATAGTGTTGATAGTAAAAACAAAAAAGGCATATCGTAATGGCTCATATGAATATTTTATATGTTCAGCATAGTGAGCAAAGCTATCTAGTGGAACAAAAATAAATTGAATATTGACTTAGATTGTTCCATAATAGCCATTTCTTAATATTTTAGGAAGCCTTTAGAACAATTTTTTGGTCGTAATAATAGAGCCTTCATTATACTGTTGAGGGCCAACAGCCCGAATACTCACGTGGTTGGATTTACATGAAACAAAATGATATAATATGGAACAGTCTAAATCAACGTTTAAATTTTGTTCTACTAGATGTTGGTATGGCATCTGAAATGCTCATGTAACGGTCAGGATATGTATTTTCTGTTTTTTTTTTTTAAATAAATATTATATATTAATATGATAATTTTGAAACATTATCATCTTCAGAAAAACGAAAATAAACAGCTTCAAGATCGCCTTTGTTCCTACATTTTGGTTCTATGAATACACCTATCCCCCGATTTACACGGTACTTGTTTTACACGTTTTCGCTTTTACACAGTTTTCCAAATAAGTTTTTTTTTTGTTTTTATCGCACTATACTAAATGCTACTGTGATTGAACACATGCGCTGTGTACACATCTCACGAGGAATCCCGAGCTTATGTGCTGACTACATATTTTAACCTGTCAATGCATTTTATTTTTATTTCTGTGTACACCTCTCCCCCGATTTACACGTTTTTCTCAGGAACGTATCTACCGTGTAAATCGGGGGATAGGTGTATTTATTAAACAAAACAATAAACACAAAACAGCAAGAATTAATACAAATAAATAACTGTTTGAAAAAAAAAGGATTTAAACTCGAGTTAACATGTAGTTACAAGTTCAGTAACATGGTGGCGATCAAATATCCGTCCAGAATTGCATCCAATTTAACTGAGCTGCAAGCGGTAGAGAGACAGTTCATGTCATTTGATTTTTTATACTTTTCTGCCTATCTACTTGTTTTAATACCAACTATCAAACTTTAGAATCTCTTCTTCATTCGTATGCTTGACTAAAATATTTTAGAGTAACAAAATAAATATTATAAGAGGCAATAAAGTGGTGCAAGTTTATTTTGATGGAAATATTTTCAAATGTATGTGTATTACAATATCAATTTTAATGGCACTATATTTAAATAGGTTACTCTCATGAGTTAACAGACTTGGCAGTTAATTTCTTCATCGAACCAACAGAGAAACTGATATTTCAACTATAAAATACTCATTAAACTTCTATACATGATACTATTTTTCAATTAAGTTTCCGTTCAATATAGCTTGAACGTCTCACATCCGTTTTTTAGGAAATATTTGAACAAATATTCATTTTTAATATGAATCTAGAAAGGAGGTCAAGTAACTATGATTATTTAAATATGATTCCTCTGTCATACAAATCTCACGATACCATGAGTATATAATTTAAAATGGAGAAAGTTTGCGTATGTCTCCACAATATTTGTAATTTGTGAAGACTATCTGCAACTAATAAGTTTGTTATCCTCAACTATGATTACCTCTAAATATATATGTGTCAAATATTTGACGGCCACATACTCAGCGAGGTATATTTAGTGAAAGAAGAGCAACCTCTAATATCAATTTATATTTGTTTTTTAATATTTGAGGTTGGAGAGATGGATTCTCACCAAATAAGTATTTAGGTTGACCTAGAGTTGGTTGTGTAAGACAGCTTGTGTATGTTTACGTTGACTTCCCCTATCTGTAGTGTCGTGGGCGCCGGAAGCATTTGGCGTCAGTCTGACCTTTGGAATTCCACTTCCAACCTTTCTGCCATAATAGAAAGAATTCGGTAAATACCTTATGTAATTTTATGATTAAACTGATGAACAGGTGAATAAGCTTAACTATTTTATGTTAAAAGAAGGTTTTTACGATTTTATGCATAAAGATTTTTATTCATTATACTTTTGTAAAATATCCTATATATAGTCACGAGCGTCTATCCACCGTCATCGGCCTCTGTCACGGTTTGCCGGCGCCCTCCTATTGGACGGCTACGATCACGTGTCATCGTTGGCGCGACGGCGACCTTGAGTGACGTAATGACCCCCCCCCCCCCTGCCGGCGGCGCGCGCCCGTTGGCTGCCGGCGAGCACGTGACCTCCCTGTGCGCCCGCATGGCGGGCGGTAGGCGATGTTTATTCTATATACAGTTACGAGCGTCTTACCTACGGAAGCCAACAGTACATAGGCAGATAGAGCACATAGGCTATAGTTATTAACTAATATATGCATTTATTTAAGGCGCCAATTTATAATTGTAACAAATAGTATTTGAATAAAAACATTCAATCGGGTAAAACACGGGCGTTGCCCGGGTCATTCGGCTAGTATGAATATATGTCCCATTCTTTGACGACATTTTGGGATTTCTTTAATATAAAGATGTATACCTGAATTCATTGTTTCATCTATTAAAAATGGTTCAAATTTAAAAGTATTTTCTGATCTTACAGCTGAACGTTGATGAGAGCTAGCGCCATCTATTGGAATGTAAATTAACTAAACTTTGATTTATTTCAATTCGAAAATATGAGGCATCAAGTTAATATTGAAAGTCGTACTTGGTTGGCACTTCTTGATTCACCCTGATTCTAATATGAATTTAATATGATGGATTGCTCAAGCTATCATCAAGGTTCATTTGAATGATCAGGAGATAGGTTTTCTTAATCTTTCCACCCCGATTTGATACATTCTTCTCCGTTTGATCTATTCACAAAATACTTCATGGTTGCTATTGAGGCTTTGTTCTTCTTATTTCTAATGCAGAAATGTGTTATGACCAATAAACTGTGATGAAAAGTAAAGATAGTTTTACCTCAATTATTTTACAATTTAATTCATTTCAAGAAAATCTCCCGTGAGTTAAGTCTATCTTAAACGTTTAATGTTTACTTATATTTTCTATATTGAGGGCGATCAAGTAGAGAAGAGCCATAAATTATGTTGGACATTCTCAATTTTAAAGTTTGGGGCTGCTAAAATTGGTCTGTGGTCACTGATTGCACTTTTCAGGATTTTCCATTGTGTTGTGGTTGCGATGTTGTAATTTATCGCTGTGATGTCTATTGCGGGTTTTGTGACTGTGGACTTGGATAGATAGGTGTTCTTTTTGTTATTTAATGGTGTATGGTCGAGGTCGGTTAGCATGTCCTCAACCTGCTGACCTTTGTTATCCTGGACAGGTGATCCCCAAGTTGGACTTTTGGCGTTAAAATCACCAAGTATGATTGTGATATCCGAAGACGCTTTCACTCAATGTCTCTATCAGGCCTGAATTGATGCTAATATTATCGGGATGATAAACATTTATGATTGATATTGTTTTATCTGGGAGATAGATTTATATTGCCTGAGCTTCTGTCGTGCTTTCTGTGGACTTACTCTGATTATAAGCGATTTGCTTAAATTTGATTTCTGAAGTTTTAATCCAAACGGCAAGTCCTCCTCCAAATTTTCCAGATATGTCCTTTCGTAGTGTTGTATAACCTTTGATATTGAATCTCAGATTGTGATTCAATTTTGTCTCCTGAAGACAAGCAATATGAACATTGTTATCACGGAGAAGACAAGTCAGCTCTTTCTTTTTCCTCTGGGTGCCATTTATATTGAGCTGTAGTAGATTGAATTGCGTCCTTGTAGTAGATTTTTCATCAGGAGCCCGGGCTACAGCTCCTGCGGCGGTGGTTACCCCGGACGCGGTAGTTTTACTGGAGATATCGGGTTTGCTCTTCATTGGAAAATGGGTGCCGTTGCCAGGTTAGTCACCTTGGAAATGAACCAGAATTTGTTCAAATATTCCAAGGGTCCAGGGGGGACCACAGGGAGGTGGTCGGAATTCTCCTCCCCCCCCCCCCCCCCCCCCTGGAATGCCGTCACTACAGGATAAAGCACTCTAGGTTTATTTATGCTTATGAGGTGATACAGCAGCGTATTTACAATTAGAGAGGAGACAAAATGAATTAAATCTAGAAAAAAGAAGTGAGGACATATCGGTCATTAAAGTCTGAGAGGCAAGGCCTTCAGCCAGTTCAGGGCTTCCGGGGTGACAGAATGGAGATTGGAGATTCCTCCATTGAATTTGTACAGCGGGCAGTCATCTAGTATATGGGACATTGATTGTGGGACGTTGCAGGCACAATTTGGATCTTTGGTGTAGCCCCATAACTTCATCAGCTCTGCACACCTTCCCTGACCTGTCCTAAAGCGGTTTAGAAGCACCCATTCTCGTCGAGGGAAGGAAAAACCTGGGATCTTGACACTTGGGCTTTTGATGAGGTTCTTGTTTGGGATATAAGAGCTGATCCAGGAATTTGTCTATGCTTCTGAGATAAGCACTCTAGGTGATTTTTTTATTGCGATTCAGAATCTGCCACTGATGCTTTACGAGCGTTTTGTTCCTTTAAAGGTTTTCGAAGCGGTAAAGGACCCATGAGTTGCTACTCTCTAAAGCGAATGATTAAAAATTTCGAGGAAACTGGATCTCTGGAAGCAAAACCTCGGAGTAAGACCATCGACATGCAAGTCAGTGGCTGTTACGGTTTTGCAGAATGTTGAAGCTATTGAAACGTTATACACGTATGGAGAAGTAAGTACTCGACAAGTTTTTCGACAAACGGAGATTTCGTATGGAATAGTTTGGAGAGAACACACATTTATAATTTTTTTTTAAATACCCATACAAAATTCAAAGTTTTCACGAGTTGAAAGTCAGCGATTTTGAGAAGCGTCAAGAATTTGCTGCATGGGTTTCCCGGCAAATTGATATTGATGAAAAATGTCTGTCGATTGTTCTTTGGACAGATGATGATCACTTTTCTCTCAACGGAGAATTTAATATTCAAAACAGCCGCATTTGGGCAACAGAAACCTTAGGATTTTTACAGAAATGCCACTTCATCAGCCCAGAGATACAGTTTTGTGTAAGTTCAATTCTTCTTTTTTTATTGGGCCATTTTTTTTTAATCAATGGAAGAACTTTTAAAACCGTCTTTGTAACTGGCGAACGTGATGTTCAACTTTTGAGAGAAAAGGGTATTCCCATATTGCAGGACAGACAAGCACTAAGCGAAATAACATTCATGCAAGATGGAGGACCTCCTCATATCTCCCGCGGTGCCAAACAATTGCTGAAGGATACGTTCGGTGAAATTCGTGGGGTAAGTCGCCACTTTATATACCAGTGGCCTCCAAGATCACCAGACTTGACGCCTTACAATTTCGGTTATGGGGGTACATTAAGTCGCGTGTTTATCGATGCCGGCCTACCACATTGGCCATGATGAAGGCTTCTATCAGATGGCACGTTTTATAAATTTCAACAGAAATATTATTTAATGCTGTTTATTCTGTCATCTATCGTCTGCAGGCGGTGTTCGAGAATGAAGGGCGCCACATTGAGCAAGGATTGTGACCTAATACAAGAGAGAAGGTAGTTACCTCATGTGTTATATAAGCCGCCATGTAATATATTATTTACCAATATTTTGCAGCTCTTTTTGTTGGGTTATAGGAATAACAAATGCTGTCTTCACATCTTGACTTTTTTTGTGAACAGTAATTTATTTTGTTTGTCATTTGCTCACATCTTATATGTCGTGCAGGACAAAGTGTTATAACTTCTCGAAAAACACTGGTACACACAATCATAAGGAATATTCTCTGTACCCCCCAACTTTAGAAATTTTGCGCAAAAAATAGTACAAAATGATTTTACTACCAAGTTTTTCAACGCAAAAGGTCGATTTAAAAATGATTTTTATTTGAGGGGATACATTTTTGAATTTTTTTACAGTATAATAAACAATGATATAATTTGACAAGCCCATAAGATATTTGGAATAAAGTACGACAAATATATTTTGTCACTCCCCTCTATATTTCATTTGTTGGATCATGACAAATATCCAGTTAAATAGTCAAGTGTCGCCAATTATTCAAGAAACTACACATTCCTTATAGCAAGAAATCCTATTAGTAGTGCCATCATAATTTTTGGTACCATATTAACACTTCAAAAAATCGTGTATTGATATCAGTAGTGTTTTTCAAACATTCAATCTATTTCACAAAACTCCATCTAAAATATAAATATTTTTTCTACATGTTTAATTTTCATATACCTATTTTACATATCTCAGATTGTATTTAAAAATCGTAAACCAATTCTTATACTTTTGGCGAAATGGTGTTTTATTAATTTATCATTTGATATAATTAGGGTTCTTTCCTGGTATTCAAAAAGGAAAAATACGTGTCGATCAGTTATATTTTTCAATTTATCAAACAATTTGACAGCTGATTCTCTGATTCTGATAGAGCGCCATCTAGCGAATAAAATTGTAGTTAAAATCAATTCCGAATATTTCATTATTTGCCATAAATATTCCCATTGCATCCTGAACACAATGGTGTTTACCGCATTTCTCTAGCGCAAATATTCGCGGAGTTATTAATTTTTAAAGTTGTGCAGAACTTTTGGATCACCCTGTATATTAGGACGCGAAACAGATTAATTAATATATTTTGGTGTAGAAAAAAACGATAATGGAAATAATACATCAATCATTTTCTCTATGTTTGTGTGTGTTGTGTGGCCGCTATATTATTAGGAATAATAAAGACTATTTGTTAAAGCCACATTGCCCCCCTCCAAACATTTACTCGGGAAGAAACATATGTCTAGTATCAACTCTATACACCTGAATAAACTCTTGCATTTAAAAATATGTATATTGTTATTGAAAAATACATCTCCTGATCATGCAGATAAGAATTGCTCATGGGTTTGCTCCATCTGTTGGATTATATATCAACAAATCGTTGATTTTTAATTTTATAGGTTATAATTATCAGTCTACATATTTATAAAAATTGAAATAAATTGTAAAATATAATTTTGAAAATTTAAATTTTATACTTTTCCAAACAAGACAAATTTTCATAACATATTTTCTGAAAGTTTGATTACCAAATTTGTGTGTAAATATATTTAGCTTTAATTAGTATTTTTTCCTTCTTGGTTTGCCAATTATTTCCACATGGTTTCAAATGGGTAGCAATTAAAATATTCAACAAAACTGTGCTCCACTTGTTAAAAGAGGTTTACATTTTTATATTTTTAACGAATGTATTTATGTCTCTGAGCCTAATTATGATTTTCAAATGTCGTACAAAAGACGATTAAAATGAAATAACATTAACGCTCAAAAAAACCTATTGTTACTTTTTGTCATTTTCTTAATTATTATGTATTTTTTTTAAATTTGAAATACAAATATTCTGCTTCGGATTTTCTACCAATATTTAACGTTATCGAAACATTTATTTCATAGTTGATTCTGAAATATCTTACGCGACACATTGGAATGTAAAGTAGGTTTTGTTCACCTCTGTGTTCATATCTCCTTAGAGATTAATTTTAATTTAAAATCTTACTTCGTTGTTGAAAAAAAACTTGGAAACATAAAAAAAGTTATAAAAAGCCATTGAGTTATACTCTACAAACAACCACAAATATATTTTTACTGATTATCATACTTGATTTTCAGATGTGGAACAAATATCTGTTTGATACTTCTTCAAATTTGAATATTTACATGAATATATTTCAGAGCGAGCGAACCTATTTATAGCGAAATATTTGTAAACTTTCTGGTGAAGGTATTTAGAAAACTGTAAACAATTATTTCTATAACTACGTCGATCAAGTGTTGTTGTTGTTGTTGTCGTGTCCAAAGAAGAGTCTTAGATGTCTCCATGCATCTCCATCACAGCAGCAGCAATATCCACTATCTTGCTCTTCATTGGAAAATGGGTGCCGTTGCCACGTTAGTCACCTTGGAAACGAACAAGAATTTGGTCGAATATTCCAAGGGTCCAGGGGGGACCGCATACAAATCTCTCATACAAATAACTTACAAAAGACCTATTTTATACAACAATTTTACGATGTACTAGAGCGCCATCTGTTATCAAATTATAAAACTATTTTAGAGGCGTATTATTCTTTTTAAAATAAAACAATTTCTACTGTCCTTACTGCGATGTAAAAATTAAAGGGAGGGCCTGGCTCATCAGTGGTGAACCCTCCCAGCGGTTTCGCCAGTTTAATCTACCATACCGCTGTTATATTGCATTTTTGGAACTTCCTTTTATAGGTGACTGTTGTTAAACTCTTGGAATGGGTATTTTAGAAGAACTATTGACATAAGCTTTTAGGACAGCAGAATTAAATATAATTATAAATATAACAGCGGTATGGTAGATTAAACTGGCGAAACCGCTGGGAGGGTTCACCACTGATGAGCCAGGCCCTCCCTTTAATTTTTACATCGCAGTAAGGACAGTAGAAATTGTTTTATTTTAAAAAGAATAATACGCCTCTAAAATAGTTTTATAATTTTATACAACAATTTGTTTATAAAAGAATATCGCTTCAAAAATCGCTACAGTTTTTCTTTTAAAATTTAAACGAAGTTATTTGGCTCCTATTCTGATGGAATATGTTTGTCCAGAGACGGTCCTAAGCTCCGATAGGTTTTACTCTCTAATTTCCAAATTATTCTTGCTTTTCTTTGTTGATAAGAATATTAATACAAAATTTCTACTGATATTAACCTAATTTAGGTTAAAATTGAAGAAGAGACGGGTGACCCGGGCTTCGCCCCGGGATTGACCCGTGTGCATATCTACCCGAGTGATATATATTTTGATGAGATTTTTTTTTATAATTGTTTGTTATTAGCATTATCTATTTGTTTGCATCAGCATAATATAATCTAATCTTTGATAGAGGGCGCTGTTCGTGAGCTAAGTAGAATAATTTGAATATATAGTTTTAATAATTGATTTATATATTTTTTAAAATAGCCTATCGTGTTCCCCGTACTTTTTTACCTATGTATGGAAATTTTGGTTTGAATTAGTGAACTACTGCGAATTTGTATACCGGACATACAAACAAACAAACATACAAACATTGATTTTTATATATATAGATATCGCTTTTGATTAATTAAAATTCAAAAATCGCTACAGTTTTTCTTTTTAAAATTTAAACGAAGTTATTTGGCTCCTATTCTGATGGAATATGTTTGTCCAGAGACGGTCCTAAGCTCCGATAGGTTTTACTCTTAATTTCCAAATATTCTTGCTTTTCTATGTTGATAAGAATATTAATACAAAACTTGTACTGATATTAACCTAATTTAGGTTAAAATTGAAGAAGATATATTAAATTTATAAAATATTTCTTCATAATGATTATCTAGTCATAAACTTCTGCAGAAGGGTTTGTGATACCAGAAAAAAATTAAGATGAATGGATAATAAAACGAGAAACACGACCTCGGAAACCGTTTTGCTCACTATTTAGAGTATCTTCATTTGAAAATCCAAGCCTTCAGAAAAAAAAAATGTATTTCAACATACACTTCTGCTCTTTTCCACTCATTTGGGAAGTAGCTCATATCCAAACACTTCTGAAACAACTTAGTCAAGAGCGGAGCGATAAAGTGTTAGTATGCAATATCATATTGTTAGATATATAGTCAGTTCCAGGAGATTTCCTTTGGTTTAATTTATCAATTATATCATTTATTTCCTTCATTGTGACTACTATATTTGCTGTATTCAAAAGCTTTGGTTTATAGTTTCTTATTTCTTTATGTAAATTCGTGTCATCTTTGAGGCTGTCATCAGGAAAGAGACAGGCTAACAAGCCCTCATTTGATGTAAACATGTTGAAATACATTTTTCATAAGTGACTACTAATGTAATCAATTGGCATACTGATATGTAAATATGTATATATCTCTTTAAACTACTTTTTATTTTTTGTCTTTCATTTAAATGTATATATTTCATACGCAAATATCCGAATTGTGGATATGGCGTGTACTCTGCAATTGATAAATAAAATTAAAATGTTTACATCAAATATAATATAGATCATTTCTCAACTAAACCTTGCGCGCATGTGCGAAGCGTGCGTATTCATAGTTTAAATTTGAAACCTGTAAAAATAAATATGATGGCTATTTTATATTTCACAATTTTACTACGATAGAATAAAAGGAACAACAATTTATTTTTTTTTTATTTTTTTTTTATTATTTTTTTTTCATTTTTTTTTTTCTATTTTTTTTTAATTTATTGGAAATATTCTATATTTAAATATTTTTCTCAAATCTCTCAGCAATTTAAATATATCATAATATCGCTATAAGAAGATATTTTACAAAGTGAGGTAGAGGAATACTTGTTTTTATCAGTTCTTTGAGGATTACGTAGATATTAGGTCCAGATAAAATTTTCCGAGGAGTATTTAACATTTCGGTGGAACTTTAATATTTTGTATTATAAACTTGTTACAAATGTATATCAATAAAGTAAATTATGTTAGCTAACCAAAGTTTAATATTTCTAGTTCAAAATAATTAAATTAAAACACTTTCCATCAACCATATACCACAAATGTGATATTGTACTGGGATAAGATGCATAAATTCAGAAAGAAAAAAAAAAACATATTCCTATCGTGCAACTGAAAATTTCTAATGGCTGGCGCCATCTAATGGAATAAATATCAACTATTCGTTGGTTTTAACATGTTGAGGTACAGCTTGCACCACGCTGACGAGGGCCAACATCCCGAAACGCGTCCGTGGTTAGCTTTTCTTGATTAATCGAGAATGGGTATTTGGCCAATTCTGGAATCAATAATTTGGATTAAACGTTAAATTTATATAAATATATATTTTTTGTATAAGAAAAATAATAAAAGTTCTACTAACAAAAGTAAATGGTACGAATTCTGTTGTGTTTTGAAAGCAATAGGTTCTTATATCAGGGCAACAACATTCTGAACATGTCGCAAACAGAAAAGCCCTCTCTGTGTGTGGTAATATATAGCTTTAAGAAATACATAAAACATTTGAGAATTTAGTGTAGAAGATTAGTAGGTTTCTTTATATCTGTTATTCTAACAAAAGTAAAAATATCAAAAAAATAAGAATAAAATGCCCTTACAGCCTTAATTCTATTGCACATTCTTTTCAACTAAATCCCTTCCAATTAGTAAAGTCAGATATTCTTACAGAATTTGAAATAACTATAAAGAAAAATAAAGCTATGACATTGGGAAATATACGGTTAATAGTATAGCTTTCAGTTTAGGATTATTTCCCTATATGTATAAAGGTTTGGAAGAATGTTTTCTTTATTCCCTTATAGAATTTGTCGCGCACCTCAATGCTGAGATAGTGTCGTACAAGGAGAGATGTATTGCCTGTAAAATAAAGATTCATCTCTATCAACCTGAAACCGAACAATCAAGGAAAGAATAGTATCATTGTTCATCATCAAAAAGGCAAAAATCACCAACTGCCATTATATATTTCCCCTTTTAGCAAAATCTTAAATACAGAAGGAGTACAGCGTAACTTATAAAATAATATTGGCGCGGGGTAAATTAGGGAAGACAAACTCCAGTATGACACAGCAATTTATTTAAGGCAAGAACAAATTATGAATGATAAAAAAAGATATGCAATGAGGGAATTTTACAGAGTAGCAAAATATAAACATTAAAAATGTTACTCTGTTAATAAAATAATAATACTTTGCTTCAATATCATTGAAACTCTCTCTTCCAAAATTACCTTCGTTCTACAATCTTTTAAGACGAAGTAAAAATTGATATTAATTTTTTAAAATGCACAATTTCAATTCTAGCCCCTATGAAATTCGTATAATTGTATAATATTTTTGACCATTGGAAATTTCAGCAGTATGAATTCTGAAGTAAGAGTATTTGTGTAAGTCTAATAAAGAAGCGAAGCATACGGTGCAGTGATGGCTATTGTCACTTCCAAAATAATTTTGTCGAAACATACTAATGGACCCTTATTAAAAATGAGAGGTGACTTTTTGCATATACATATAATTAAAAAGGCATATATTGAATCGAAATATAATTTATCTTACCAATATTTCAGTTGGCTGAACGCCAACAATTTTCAAGGTAATATAACATATTGATGTTTTAAAGCATAATATATAAAGCCATCTCCTGATCGTGAAACTATATATATATATATGTGATGGTGAGGTTTGGTAGCCTCTTGTTGAATCCTGTTGACTAAAACTGTGGTGAGGTTTCCAGTCGACTTAAACTATGGTGTGATTCCCTGTCAACTCTCGCTATACTGTGTTGACCGAGAGGGACAGTCAGGATGGGGAGTTTTTCAGTACCTCTCTGCACCTTGGAAGACCTTTAAAAGTTCTCACAGAGTACAGGCAGTCGTGGTCAGGCAGAGTGGATAGCTTGGGAATGTCCATACACAAAAAACGAAGACACAGTTGCACTAAGAAAGTTCCGTGAACAGATAAAAGTTGAGCTAGGAGCGAAAGATGGAGATAGAAGAGTTCTTACTGACTACATGGTGGATGAGGAGGACCTTGGAGACAACCGACGAGGGCTCACGCAGATGGTGAAGTCTGTAAAGTGACTGTATTTTTGGCTAAAGACGGGGGGCCTTCTATATATCTTTCCCGAGAAAGGGGAGTGTTGCATTTCAACAGATGTGAAGAGCGTGGGTCGTCTGGCGCAATTGGACACTGGCGCCGTGGCAGTTTCCATCTTTAGATGTTGTTGTTTTGTGACTGCTATATGCTCGATTTTAGACGTTATGACTTCTATTTATTTATCCTCAGTTTGTACAAAGTACATTACATATGATGATGTAATGACACATGTCAATCATGCGTATAATCATTTACAGATGTGTTTCTATTATACAACATGAAAATCTTGTTATAAGTTATATACAATATGTGGTTATTGGCTTAAATTACCACATATATATATATATATAAATATTATATAATCTAAAATACAAATATTTTATTTTTTTTAAAAACATATATTTTATTTTTTCATTCATTGACTGTTCTGCATTTTTGACCATATATTCAAAAAAAATATCACTTTTAATCATTATTGTTGTAAATATGTATATTTAACCCTACCTATCTTTTATCCACGATTATAGAATTCATTATATAAATTCTATATTCCTGTGATATAAATAATTTTATGTATATTTTTACTTCAAGAGATTCAAAAATAAAAATCTGCTTGAAAGGTAAATAATTATTTTTATTTTTCCACGACTGCACCTCTTTTCAACAATCACACACAAAAAATTTATATTCTATAACATATATATATATATATATATATATATAATATAGTAATTATATTTTAAAATAAATACAAAAATAATGTGAATTAAAAATAAAAAAGGGAAACGGGATTTACAAAAGATCTAATATTTTTCTTTATAGCGGCAGTTTGATAAAAATCGATTCTTTGATTTTTCATGGAGTACACCGAAAAAAAATTTAAGAAAAATTTTAAAATGGCCATTATTTGAATGGATATGGAAATATGTATTGGAATATTGGGACAAAAAATAAGATATTAAAAAATGGTAGAAAGATCCGTTAAATCGATATATTTAATTATAAGATAACACAATACACCTATCACCCGATTTACAGGGTAGATACGTTCCTGAGAAAAACGTGTAAATCGGGGGATAGGTGTACACAGAAATAAAAATAAAATGCATTGACAGGTTAAAATATGTAGTCAGCACATAAGCTCGGGATTCCTCGTGAGATGTGTACACAGCGCATGTGTTCAATCACAGTAGCATTTAGTATAGTGCGATAAAAACAAAAACAAAATACTTATTTGGGGAACCGTGTAAAAGCGAAAACGTGTAAAACAAGTACCGTGTAAATCGGGGGGTAGGTGTATTACAATACAATATATTTAATATTTACTTTTTATCAATTTGTGAGATGTGTAATAACAATATAGCTCTTTTTGGGGACTCTAGGTATCCATTAATTCACGGTTTCAGATATTCGAATATAGTAGTATATTTATAGATTGAGATATTTATAATGAAACGGTGGTTCTACAAATTATTGTTCGAATGTATCAATAAATTTTCTTTTGAAAATTATCAATATATTGTTATTCTCATTTATAGAAATTACTAAATCTCTTTTTGAGCACTTACTCGCCTTTGTACCTTAGCCGCGCCTAAAAAGTAACTAGAAGACGTGAAAGCTTTTAACTAAAATTAAGAAATAAATTTGAAGCGTGTTTGTTCCACTTAAGTTTACAAAATATTTGACATGTCTGTACGAAGATTCAACAGATAATAGAATTATGTCTGAATGAGAATTGACTATCATAATTTGACCCCTGAATTTTTTTATTAACTAAATATCTGATTTGCGAAACCAAATGGCAATTTGGTACGGAATATCAATCATAATAATATATTGATAACGATGATAATATTTCTTATATTCATTTGGATGATAATAAAATCATAATTTTAAAAAATTCTAAAACCAATATTCATATGGCAAACTTTCGTTCGAGAAGAAGCCGGGTGAAGCCAGTTAGTGGGTGAATAAAATAATTTCCTAACTTTTGTTCATAATGGGAAAAAGTTGCAAAAATGATATTCAATTCTTGTAGATATAGAGATTCAAAAGGAATGTTCACTATTTTTCAAGAGGTTGTTTGGCTATCGTTTGATTGTCGCAAGAAGGTGTTGATTAGCTTCTAGAGGACCGTTAGTGGTTATAGAACATACATACTTGTATTTTGGATATCAAGAACGGAGAAAAATGAAACTTCACCTCTCCATGCGTGGATATTTCCTACAGTTAGAGGAATGGATTGTATCAGAGGCCTCAAACATACCAAGGAGTGTCAGAGGTTACTGTCAATAGACTGACATCGCTGATTACTCACGTTCCATATAGCCTTATTATTTCACTATAACATAATTGTTATATTAAGAAAAAGGCATCTCCTTATCGTGCAACTGAAAGTTGCTGATGGCTTGCGCCATCTATCGGAATAAATATCAACTATTCTCGTTGATTTTTAGTTATTCCAGTATTGGTCAAATAGATGGCGCAACTTTCTTAATTTACGCACCTTATCCCAGTACAATATTACATTTGTACTATTTTTTCACATTGTGTCGCGGTCTCACGCAATTCTGGCCTTAACTACGCGTTTCATGATTTTTCAGGTTACCTTAATGACCAATTTCATTTTTGGTCGTCGAGTTACAGCTTGCACCACGCTGATGAGGGCCAACAGCCCGAAACGCGTCCGTGGTTAGCTTTTCTTGATTAATCAAGAATGGGTATTTGGCCAATACTGGAATAACTAAAAATCAACGAGAATAGTTTATATTTATTCCGATAGATGGCGCAAGCCATCAGCAACTTTCAGTTGCACGATAAGGAGATGCCTTTTTCTTAATTTATGAACCTTATCCCAGTACAATATAACAATCGTACTATTTTTTCATAATTGTTATAGTGTTTTTAGATGTTTTTAAATCAATGATTGACATCCGTGTCAATGGTAAAACAATAATAATAATTTGAATCACAGTAAAATAAAAATACATATACAAAGAGAGAAACAACACATACAGTATAACCTCGTTAATTCGACACACCCCAATTCGACACTCGGCGATAATTCGACCATGTTCCGATGTCCCGACCTCCGGCCTATCAAATAACAAACCGTAATTCGACAGTATCGATAATACGACAGTTCCGATAGTTCGACCATTTTAAAATTCGAATTTCGACAGTTGAATGTTATTTTACATGCAACTTTACCGCTAAACGGTATTACGGCGGCGACGATCGGCATCGGCGGGCGCCGATACGATGGCGCCTGCGCACTTTTGGTTTCTGGTTAGTTAAGTTTCACTTTGCAGTGCCGTTGCGCAATTTCGCTGATGTTATTGTTGTTTTTTTACGCGGGAATTTCGGCATCATGCGCTAACTAATAATAATTTTTATTTTTTTATTTTTAACATTGAAATATTTTAGCTATTTTTAAATTTATAAATAATTTTTTTAAATAAATAAAACTTTATAAAATGTAGCCACAATGATTATGATAACATTTTATTTCAATATTCCATTTCTGTGTTATTATAAAAGATTTAAACACAAAATCAATAACACCTGCAGCAGCAGTGGATGACTTTAATACATTAAAATTTATTTATTAAAAGACATTTCAGAAGAAGAAAGACATGCATGTTTTTTCAAAATGACCATCTGGAATAAATACTGAATAGGATTTCAGTGCAAAAACAGACATCTATAAAGGAATTTTTTAAAAGATCTCTTAATGATAATTTTTAAATAATATTTCAAAATTTTCTTTTTATATTTACCATATTTATTTCCTTTCAACTCCTATATTTTTCAATTAGAATAAAATATTATTTAATATATTATATTTAATATTTTAATGTCTGTAGAGTTAATATTTGATTATATTACTGAAAAGAAACACATTGCCAGTAAATTTATTTGTTACAATTATTTATGTTTCTAAAATATGTATTAATGCCATTTTGTCCCTGATACTAAAAGTTAATCATGAAAATAAAATAAAAACACACAATGGTTTCAATTAATATCATTAATTTATATTACAAGGCTATTTTTAAAAAATATTATTTTAGCGAGTTAGATGATTACCTAATCATCTCACCTTAATTCAACACTTCCTTTAATTCAACCGAAAGCTCTGATCCCTTGGGGTGTTGAATTAAAGAGGTTCGACTGTATATAAAAACATGTTCAGTTTAGGAGGACATCGCTCAACGACACCAAAAAAAAATAGTCCTCCTCAAAAAAATATATATGTGACTTGTTGGGATCTAATCTAAGTCGCCATTGTGGAAGGCAGAAACTCAAAGCATCACGGCAGGGAGAGCGTCAGTGTGTGATTGATAAATGTTCACATAAATATTGAAATATATTTTTCATTTTATTTTTTATTCAGCCTGTTTTTGTTTAATTTTTATTATAGAGAGAACGATTAATATGGGTGTAGTTATTTATTTATTCTCATCTTTCATTCGTGGGGGCAGATTTTCCACGCCGTCACGGAGGTATCTGCCTTGGCGCACTACCCTTTGTTTATAGTCGCGGTTTGACCCCTAGGGTCCTAGAGAGGTTTCTCCCCCTACGACTGCTAAGGACCCCTATGCTACTCCTCTGACAGAACTAAGGCTATCGCTCGGGTTCGTACATATAGACCGCAGGCGAAGGCTGGAACGGACCCGGCCGTGTACGGAGCCCTTAGTTCGACCAGGGCCTTACCAACCAACCATTGTTAGAACCGCTTGAGACTGGGGGAAACCCAATATTCTAACTAAAATTCTCGATTTAACTCAAATTAACTAAAATTCTTTATAATTTTAGAAAATATTTATATTTATATCAAATATATATATATTTGAGATAAAATTATCAATTGTTTAAAGCATTTAAAATTGGATATGATGTTTTGGGTCCTTTGTGAAAGATCTATGAATTACGATTTTTTTTTTCAAGATCCGACAATGTTCAGGTATGACAATTGGCTAATATACTAATGAATTATTAAAAAGGGAATAAGATCTTGTACATGATGTGTCAAAACGAATGCCAAATGACAGACATTTTTGATGAACTTAGCAGTTGAAGTTCCAGAGCGGCGAAGATGTAATATATTTTTTTGGACTTCACATAAATATTTCGGCTTTTTACTTTAAACACATTAGCTTTTGTTTAATATTTATATGAAAATATTCTTTTCTTCGTCGATAATTTATAAATATCATATCCATATTCGCCTCATCATGTCATGCCACATAGAAAAGGCTGGAATGCATCATAGTCACTGTCATGAATTTCTGATGAAAGGAAGAATCAGAAAAGGCCAAGTTGAAATAAGGTGACACAAACCTCGAAGAAGGAAGAGGTCGGCCATCAAATTTCGACGACTAGGAACTTTCGACAGCGCGAAAAAAAAAGAAAGCTTCATAACGAGAAATTTGAATGAAAACTTCAATATGAACGATTCAACCAGCGTTTGTTGTCTCAAAGCTCGGAAGTAACAATTAAAGCTGATTGTTAAAATTATCCGTAAAATAAACTCAGATGCTTTGTTAAAAAAACATCAATAATTATGTACCGACCCAATATATATGTTTAGTAAGGAGTGTTGTGCGTGCTACGTGGATGATGCTTGCAAATAACTCCAGATTTACTTAGTCTATTCAGATACGGCAGTTACTATAACGTAGAAAATATTCAAAAGATGGTCTAACTATGTTAAAGTATGATCTAAAACTTCTTTTTTTTTTGAGATTCTTATAAGAATAATAATAAAACAATAAACAGATACCTTACATATAAAACTACAAGCGAATTTTCCGGTTTCGCCTGGTTTCTACCCAAAAGGATGCTTACCCACAATTTCTATTGTTTCAACTATTTGTGGTTTTATCCTTATTTTATATATAAATATAACAAATGAATAAAGGTTTTAATATAATAGATCCTTAAAAAGAATAATAGAAAAATGTGCGAACCCTTTTAGTTAGAGTTCTCAAGACTGATATTTTATGAGAAAAACCGGACTGTATGAATTAAAATGAAGAATTCAGGTTGAAAAGTCGACTTGTAGTATACCTTTGTGTGGAAATGGTGTTTGGTCTTAATAATAAGTAAGTATAGTAACAGTAATCTATTTCCTATCTTTATACTGTAAATTTCATATTCCTGTGATAATTGTTGAGTTTTTCTTTTTCTTTAGGAATTTTGTATAGGTATCATTTTTATTTTGATACCAATTATTCATTTCCAAGTTTTCTTCATCGCATATCCATTGATAAGGGATAGTGGACTGTGAGATAGTGGCCATAGGGGTTGCGCATTTCTGTATGAAGTAAACTTTCTAAAAAAAAGGTAAATAAATTCATTTCTGAACCTGATTCAAATAGCGTGAGGCTTTATGGTTCTGATATCATTCCTTGCCTTTATTTGATTTGATATTTCTAAGAAAATCTGAAGGTTTGGAGTATGAGGTCATAAGGTAAGCTCATGTACAAAATGATGCTATTCTATTTCCTATGGAAAAACATTGTTCACTTCCTCTTCTGAAGAATCTTTAAAGAAATAAAAAATAATAATATACAAGTGTATACTTGTATATTATTTTTAGAGAGAGAGAGAGCATATATCCTCGATATTTCATACACAGGAACTTTTTTAAAGCAAACTAGACAAATGTAAACCCGCTATATAAAGAAAAAGGGGAAGAAGGGTATCGACAAATGTCAGGAACGTCGATAAGGAAGGATATCTCGAAATTATCCGAGAGATCACACTCTTCGGCCACCCATAGACGGACGAGAAAATGTTAAACGAGACATAAGAGGTGTCACTAGAGGAAGAAAAGGCCTCAATGCGACGGCTTCAATCCAGGGCGGTTGTAGACATTGAAGTTTAGCAAATCAAGTAGCGAGTTGACGTGATCACCATTGCGGTGAGGCGATCGTGACTCCAACGATTTTATTCCACGTTCACGTTTCCTGCGAAGAGGAAATAAATATACGGCGGAGAACCTAAAAGAGATGGAAGAAGGTCGGAAGCACATGAAATGTTGTAATTACTAGGGATATGGAGTAAATGATGAAACACGGGGAGATCAAATATCGCAAAGGTGTAGTTGCTGATGAAAGTTTTTGCAGAAAGAATACCGGAAGCAATTGGTTAATTATAAAGATAAGGAGCTGTATTTATTATAGCAAATGGGTGCGTGGAGAAAGGAGGAGGCTAGCATAGAGAAGGAGAATGGGATACAGTCGTCCCGAACGGCGGGCTCCTGAAGTAAAGGACATCGTCCTTTGAAAACCAAACAACTGAAACAAGGAAGTCAGGCATGAATCAGAACGATTGCAGTTTTGTTGAAAATATGATAATTTCATAACCTACTATAATAGTCGTGAAAGCGTTTTTCAGCTGACTTGATAGTCTGGCAGACGAGCGAGTCGGTCCTGTGTTTACCGTTATAGTGCAAACATTTGGGGTCTGAGAGGTGCAGTCTCTAAGTTTATGTGAATTCCTACAGTGAAGGTAACGAGGAGAGGCGATGCAGCTAGAGGTGCGATGTTTAAAGTTACACCGGGAGTAGCAGGGGAAGGTAGCTCTAGTCCTGGCGATCGAAAGAATAGAGAAACCGAAGTGAATTTTTTTCTTATTTTAGAGACGGGGTTTCTGTCAAAGAAAGCATGCTGGGTATTATGTACTAGCCGAATGACCCGGGCAACGCCCGGGCTTTACCCGATTAAATGCTTTCATTCAAATTTTATTCGTTACAATTATAAATTGGCGCCGTGGATGTCATTCTTGTATAATATATAAATGAGTTTTAAAAATTGTAAAAAAAAAAAATGCATCGGCCTGAAATCGAACCCGGGCCGCCCGCGTGGCAGGCGAGCATTCTACCACTGAACCACCGATGGTTATGAGGAAATGGCCATATTTGGGTATTTATTCCACTCACAAAGCAAACGGTGACAGAATTAAGAATTGTTGCTTGATTATGACGCTGATAACTGTATATATTAATTAGCTACCTTCTGTTAAATTTAAACAAATTCTACGCGTATGATTCTTTTTTGGAATAAAACTTTTTCTATTGCGCTTACTGCAATGATTAAATTAATGGGAGGGTTCACCACTGATGAGCCAGGACCTCCCATTAATTTATCGTTGCACAGTAAGGGCAGTAGATTTTTTTTTTTCAAAATAATCATACGCGTCAAAAACCTTAAATTTCTCACAGCATGCTTTTAGTGTTGATACGGGTCGGCATGGTACGATTCAGCTGGCAATTATCTCAGGCAATTGAATCCAGAAGGTATATAACAAGGTCCACGTAACAAATATCACAAAGAATGTTGAAGACAATGAACTTCTATCAGAAATATGGAGCAGTGAATATAGAAATATCCATGTTTTGGGATAGTTGAGTGAATTAGGTATAAAGGGTATATAAGTCTTCCTTACTACGAGTGTGTATTCTTACTCTGAGTAGCATTGATGAAGAAATAGGGACGCCACGGGGGTGAAGAGGAGGGAAAGAGATCATCTGGGAGCAGAATGCAGCGCTGACACTGGAATTTTGTATGATAAACAGATGAAATTAAGTTAAAAGGGTTTATTTGGGTGTGGTGTCCTTCAGCGAACCTTTGACGAACTGTATACACCTTTAAAGCTGTGGGGAAACGACTTTTCATTGGTTGATTCCTTCTATAAACTTAAGATGTGCTGTTGATTTTATTTAATTAAAATATTAATCTCACAAAAATATTTATTTTATTTATCCTAAGTGAATATAACGATTTAAAAAAATGGGATTCGCCGAATGTCGTGGTTTGCTTGGAGGAAGAAAGCGAAGATTGAATGCGGCTGATTCCACACTAGCCCTCTCAATGATATCTTAACCTTGACATATTCTAAACATTGGTACTTTAATTTAAATACTTAATCATGTACGGTTCCTTTTGCTCTGTATGTTTATTTTTTGTATATATGGTTATATTTCTTTTTGTTTGTTTTTTCTTTCTTCTCTCTTTCCTTATTACTTCTTGTATTCTAGTTTTTACTTTTGAAATATCTTCCTTTCCTAAATCCCGTAGAGGGGAATCACGTATAGGGCTGGATGCCCCAATAAAAAGGCTTATATGTGTGATTAAAATAAATGAAAAAACCAAATATTGGATAAATTTGATTAGATTTTATTCGAAACTGTTTTTAATGAAATGATATTACATTTAATTTAAATATTTTCGGAATTAGAAATATGTTATTAAATATAGTATTTGGATTTAATATCAAAATTATATTTATATATTGAATTGATAACATAAATTTAATAAATAAGATAAATTTTTTTATTAAATATATATAAGTCTGCAATATGAAATAGAGAGTTGATATTTGCGATATTTAAATGTGTCTTTTAAGGTTTTCAAAATAATTAACTTGATATAGTCAAAAAATCAAGGTTATATATATATTTTATAAATAAAAATGAATGAGATTTTCTGCTTGAATTTAGATCATGTTGAAGATTATGGTATGGAAATGCAGTCCTGCTTAAAATATTGAAATAATAATAATAAAATGGTTTTGATCAGTAATTGCTTTAATTGTGATAAAAGAATATATAAAAGAACATAATTTGATAAAAGTAATGCCTGGCTTTAAGGCGAGTAGAATAAGGAAAACAAAAGATTATTTACATAATGTACAAACAGTTTTGAGCCGGCCATTGGGATAGAACAACAACGAGTTTTTATAGGGGAAGCATGACCTCTGGCGGTCGATTTAACAGAGTATTTGGATCTATGAAATATATATATATAATATATAATTTTAAATAAAATAATATTTTATATAACATTTCAAATAAAATATTTTAATATAACATATATATATATTTTAAAAAAGATGCATATATTGGATTTATAATGAATTTATTGTTCCAATATTTCGAGGGGCAACTCGCCTCTCTTTATCGAGGATGTTTGTGTTTTCACTAAAGCATGCGCGCACGTGTACACCACTCTCGTTCTACAAGGCCAATGAAAGAATTGTATCTTTGATTTAAACATTACATTCAGTATATATATACAGCTAATAATTATATACATTATTACAGATAAATACCATTATTATTATTTTGTCTACACATTATGCTTGAAATAGAGATTTATATATAACAGTGTAACCGTAAATAATTGTGTGCATACATATTAATTATAAATTAATGATAAAATTTTAAGTCTCAAACCTTTTTTAAAGTTCACACATGAAAAAGAAAGCAATAATTCCCTAGCCTTTTTGGACATTCGGCTTAAAAGAAATCAATATAACATAGAAACTTGCATATACAGAAAACCTACTCACACCGGAAACTATTTAAATTTCAGCTCCTTTGGCCCTATACATAATAAAATCGCCGTAGTGAAATCTCTTACCAAGAGAATAGAAACACATCACTCAAATAGAAATAGTGCAACAGAAGAAAGAAATAGAATTTTCAAAGAATTGATAAATAATTTATTGAAAAACATTTTCATAAACAAAGAGCTATACCTTCAAATAATAGTCGTGATCAGTCTCAAAAAAGATATTGCTCTATTCCATATAGCTACGGCTCAGAGAGAATTGCCCGAATTTTAAAGAGATATAATATAATTACAACATATCAATCTGCACAAAATCTACAACAAATCTTACGCCACTCAGATACAAAAAATATTTCAAACCAAGAAAATACAACCAATGTAATTTACAAAATTCCCTGCCAAACATGTCAAGCTACATACATTGGAGAAACAGGTAAATCACTTAAAGATCGTATTAATCAACATAAAGCAGCTTTAAAAAACTACAAACCATTATCCCTCCTAGTTGACCACTCCATAAATAATAGCCATATACCTGATTTCAAACAAGCATCAATTATATACAAAAATATTACAGAAAAGCATTGTAGACTGTTTTTAGAAAGTTGGGCTTCTGCCGAAGACAAACACAGTATAAACAGAAAAATTGATTTTCCAGAAATTTATAAAGAATTCATATCCTAATTGATTGTAAATAACTATGTATATACTTTTAATTTACTCATTTATTACCCTTAAAATTTTATCATTAATTTATAATTAATATGTATGCACACAATTATTTACGGTTACACTGTTATATATAAATCTCTATTTCAAGCATAATGTGTAGACAAAATAATAATAATGGTATTTATCTGTAATAATGTATATAATTATTAGCTGTATATATATACTGAATGTAATGTTTAAATCAAAGATACAATTCTTTCATTGGCTTTGTAGAACGAGAGTGGTGTACACGTGCGCGCATGCTTTAGTGAAAACACAAACATCCTCGATAAAGAGAGGCGAGTTGCCCCTCGAAATATTGGAACAATAAATTCATTATAAATCCAATATATGCATCTTTTTTAAAATATAATTTTAATTATGGATTGCTCAATCTTCAAAATATATATATATATATATATATATATATATATATATATATATATATATATATATATATATATATATATATATATATATATATATATATATATATATATATATGTGTGTGTCGGGTAATCCGAAAGTCTATTAATAAGGAAGAAATATATTCTTCCCAACTATACGGTCAATCGGTGCCTACCACTCGGTTTTGCAACCGATGGCCTAGCGGCTTCTCCTTTGTTAAAGAAAACACTATACATGATGGATTTCGGAAACAAAGAGATGAAAATAAGCTGGTTCTTTAACCATCGTTTTTTGAGGTGTGCACAAGGTTTGACGGGAAGTTGGCGAAAACTCTTGAAGTAGATGGAAGATTCACTAGCATGAAGTCTGGACTGGACTGTGAGTTCTGCTCATCTCCGCTACTGATCTGTCAACTGTATGCTGACCGTGAAAACATTGACTGCTGCTGTCAAAACCTGACTGATGTCTGTGCTGCCCCTGTAACATCTGGGCTGGGCCTGAGAGTTACCTGATTTGGGGGACCAATCAGATGGTGATACGTGATAGCAAAATGACTGACACATATGGACGAGGAAGAAACATATAGTTTTAGTTTACACATTTTATGGTTGTCGCCTAGGATATTTAACCGACTTAATTCCAATCTTTGTCAGAGCCCTGAATTTTATTTTAACTTTTGTTCATTCATTTTTGTTACAGATTGAAAAGGTTAGATCATTTACAATACATTGGAGGTATGGTATGGTTTTTTATAATTTAGATAAAACATTTATATTATTTACAAAGAGGAAAGGTAGTTGAGATGGAATGTTTTGAAGGTTAGGACTAGGTGTTACATACGCTAACGTTTATATATTGTGACATATACAATATACCAAATAAATGTACCAAAAGAAACATCTCTCCCTTTAATTTTTCTTTGCTAACTTACTTTTACATACATTTGAGCACAAATATTATATTAACAATAACAACCTGTTCACAAAATATTTAAATATGTTAGTTACATTTTAATTTACAATCAGGCATCAGATTTGAAAATTTTAACAAAATTTAAACAACATTTATGCAAAATATACCTTAATCTTATCAGTAAGGAAAACAACCGATATAATCAACCTGCCAATAATTTAGAAGAGATCTCACCATTAATTTAAAAAACAAATAAATCACTCTTTATACGACAGAAGAAAATCCTTTAAATTTAAAATCAATAATTATTGTCATTCCCTTTCTAACATTTTCATTAATTGTGATAAAGACATCTACTATGGATAATTCCTGAGAATATCTATATATATATAAATCAATGTTTGTATGTTTGTTTGTATGTCCGGTATACAAATTCGCAGTAGTTCACTAATTCAAACCAAAATTTCCATGCATAGGTAAAAGAATACGGGGAAGACGATAGGCTATTTTATATATATATATAATCCTAGTACAAATGGTTTAGCTGAGAGATATGTAAGAGAGTTTAAAAACCTTTTGAGAAAGAATAATGGGAAGGATGATTTAGAGACGAATCTACAAAGTTTCCTATTTGCTCATAGAGCATTCCCCCAAACTGTAATAAAGGAATTATTAAAACTATATATTCAAATTATTCTACTTAGCTCACGAACAGCGCCCTCTATCAAAGATTAGATTAAATTATGCTGATGCAAACAAATAGATAATACTAATAACAAACAATTATAAAAAAAATCTTATCTAAATATATATCACTCGGGTAGATATGCACAAGGGTCAATCCCGGGGCGAAGCCCGGGTCACCCGTCTAGTACAGAATAAATAACAAATTGTACTCTTTTATAAAATATATTAACACTCTCTCATAACAATTTATGAAAATAGGTATTTTAACTACATTTTGAATCATTTTTATTGCCTCAAAAATATATTATAAACAAAAATATATAACTAGAGCATCAAAAAATCCATCCCTATTTTGATTTTATTTATAAAAACCTATTAAAAAACATTATTTTATTTTCAAAAATTCTCGTCACACATATGTTTTTATTTTTTGATTATAGAACCTTCTATCTCAAGGTGAATAAATTGAAATTCCTCTTTCTTATTCAATTCTATATTTTCACCAAGGTCTACACCACTATAGGAGGCAATATATCTTATTCCTTCAATAATCTATATCTCTTTTAATCTTATATATATGCTTTAAAATCCTTTTTTAAACAAGCCATATTTAGCAAAAAAAAACTATATTAATTTTTAATGTACAACCACATCCTATGATTAGCATTTTTTCTTAAATACCATGAAATTTTGACATTGTGTTTTTGGCAAAGTGATGACAAAATTTCAAAGTCTTAAATTTCTTCTTATTTATCCTTTCCCTATCAAAATATACTTTTATTAAATCGGTTTATATATATATATATAACGGTTTCTTTCATTTTACAAGTAGAATATTTATATTTACAAACAAACATATAAAAATAATAAAATTTACAGAACAACATTAAAAAAATATATATGTCATAATATTACCCTTCCAGGAATAATAAAGTAAATCTACAGTCGACCAGAGAGAGACGTAGAGAGGAGGATGTAAAGGCCGGTCACTTGATATATCAGTCACATTCCAAGGGGCCCATTTTCGTAGAACCTCAGGACTATTTTTGGACAGTTGGGGGGTGGTGTGCGACACGAACGGTCGTTCAGCGGTGACATCCCCTCGCGCTCCCTCTCTCTCGCTGGTTGCCTGGAATTCCTTTTCCAAACTTGTGGTTTCCTTATTTCTCTCTCCCCACATTATTATCACTATATTGCCACATTGAAAGTCGACAGGATCATATCACAGAAGAGTCGACAGGATCATATCACATATATTTATTTCTATTTTAAAATGTTTGCTTTTTTATATTATTCTTTCACATTATTCTATTCGAATGAATAATATCTCGATCGTTACCCCAGTTTGTTTTTTTTTTGACAAGTGTATGACGTGTAAAAGCCGATTTTTTTTAACCTTTGCTCCGTTGTTACATTTTGCTTAGCATATTGCCTAACCATTTTAAATATTTGTCGATGCATTCATAATATTAACCTCTAAAATAATTATATAAACTTCCTTATACTCATTTTTTCTCTTACTCTCTTTATTATTTTCAATCTATATATTTAAATAAATTATATATATATATATGTAATATTGTTGCAAATGTCGATGTATGGATAAGCTGGCAGTCGTGTAAGTGAGGCGAGTGTTGATGTTCTTCCCACACGCGGACAACAGGAAGCAGAGACAGGGCTAGATGTTAGCACAGAGAGGGATCGGGGACAGTCCACAGGACAGAGGTAGAGGCCATGACACAAACTTGGATGCTTATCACCGAGACATGGAGAGAGAGACTGTGTGCGTGCAAGACAGCAGCCGTATGTCGATGGCCACCCTCTAGAACATACTGCTGCTGACCTCCCGCCAAAACCCGTCCTGTTTTCAGGGGTCGTCTATAAAGAGTCCCTGGGGGCCCCACATGGGCTGGGCGTTGGTTTTTCCTCCCCTCTGTCCCTGGCACCAGCTGACAGAACACTCTTTGGAACTTTTTTTTTGACGTCAACATTTTTAGTTTTACATACAAATAGGGGTTTAGAGGTATTATTAATAAAGATATAGCATATATACAAAATATGGGGGTGGTAGTAAATAGAAACGGTATACATTTTAAAAGAAAGTGTCATACAGTTTAAAAATATATATATATAAGATATATATATATATAGTGTAGAAACTATATAACAAAATTATAGCAGTGATTCTAATTTTAAAACTTAAGGAGCAAAATGATAATAATGATAACTTATATCAATTAGATTTGATTAGATTAGCAAGCTAAATCTAAATTAATTATAATAATAAATAGTTATTTAATTTTATAGTCCAGTTTTGTATTAAGATTATCTTCACTATTATGATCATTTAAATTCAAATTATAAAATTTGTAAAATGTTATTAATTTGTAGATAGAGATAGAAAAAAAAATCCTTTACTTCTACTACATCCTCAAGTTAATTATATATTTATAATTAATAACAATAAAAATTAACAACGTAACGTCTATTACATCGGCTTTTACACGTCATTTAGACATACTCTAATCCTATATATAGAATAATCGAAGAGAGAATATATATAATAGTTAGAAAAAAGAGAGAAAGACAGAACCATGCACTTTTAATCAAACTAATAATAAGGAAAAAAAAAATTTGTAAAGAAGGTAGATAAGATTGTTAGTATATATATATATTTTTTTATGATTTTATATTTTATCCTTTTTTTTTTTTAAATTTTTAAAGGTTTTTTTTATTTTATAATATGATTATAAATAGTTGTATTTAGTAATATATCTATAGTATGAATTAACATTTGTTATAAGTTTGGATATTATGTTTTGAAACCCTAATGGTAGACCAGACATACACAAAAAACTTTAAATTGAAATAAATTGGAAAAAGAGATCTGCTGGACCGGGGATCTTCAGATAAAAGTCCAACGACATTTCACCCCTTCTTTATTATGTCATAGATCTCTTTTAAACCGGATTTTATGTGTTAATATTAAGTTGTTTCAGTGAAATATTTAAATGAACATATATAACAGATACAAGTGTTAACAAATTCAAACTGTAAACCTACCTCGACCGCGGCGTCCTCCATTGTGAATATCTATTTCTGGCTGACACATGTTGCGGGAGGGGAATGTCCCCTCACATTTCAAATTTAGACCATTTATTCAGAATTTTTTTGAACAACAAGAAAATTAAAGAAGAAAGGAAAAATAGTTAAGGGAAGAAAGCTGAATTTCATAATCTTTACAGCTAGTTATATCAAAATAACTGATTCAACATTTATTCATCTTTTAATATTCCTTTAAAAAGGCAAATTATAAGAGTTTAATAAAGCTATTAATTGTGCAAATTCACCTTTATTTAACTTCCATTTTCCTCCCCAGAAATTGGAGATTAAAAAAAAATGAACTATATACTATAACACTTTAAAAATCTTGTGAAAAATCTTTTAATCAGTTATTTAATCAAAGTTTAATTAACTGTTAAAGATTATAAATTTGTATTAGTTAATATTAAGAGAAATTATAGAAAGTTGATTTCATAAATGGATATTTCCATTTATTTTTTTTTTAATATTTTATAATTGATATACTGTTGAAATATTTTACTTGTTTGATACTAAATTTGTTTTTAATAAATTCCATGTTTAAATTTTTAACATCTTCTATGAAATTATCTAATATATTATTTATTCTATAAAATCTTAGAAACTGACCATAATATATACCTTTACAGCAATTTAATGATATATTAGAATTCATATTACAGTATTTTATAATATTGAAATTATAATTATTCTTTTTATTATAAACTCTAACAGCACTATTTGTAAGGTCTATATTTAAGTCTAAAAAGTTAACTTTTTTGTTTCTATAAATTTTTTCATTGTTCTTAAGTTTCAAGTATTTAGGATAAATTTCAGGTATTAATTTTTTAAACTGTGGATTATTAAATATTATTATGTCATCTACATATCGGAATATTTGCCAATTAATATTATTTTGTAGAAAGTATTCTCTTTCGTACCAGAACAATATTAGATTTGCTAATAACGGACTAGAAGAAGTTCCCATGGGAACGCCTTCTGATTGAATATATATTTTATTTTTAAATTCTATATAGTTAAAATTTAAAAATGTTTCCAGTAGAGTTTTTGCTGTTTTAAGATCTAATTTAAATGTTTTATATCTGTTATGAATAATTTTAATGTAGAAAGTTTTGTCATTAATGAATTCATTAAATAAATTGGTTATTTTATTATTTAGATCTCTTAAATTTATTTTAGAATATAGGTCCTCAAAGTCAAATGTGTGTACTGTTTCAATGTTTGTCCAATTGTTCATTAAATAATTAATGATTTTTTTATTTGAGTCGATAAATTTATAATTATATTTATTAGTTAATTTATTTATAATAAATTGTAGTGTTGAAGCTAATTGTATATCAATATTTTTTATGACTGAATTTATACCAGATGTGATTGTTCTGAAAGAAATAGGTTTTTTGTGTAGTTTAGGAATTATATAGAACTTTGGTATGTTTGGATTTTTGTGGTTATTATAAATTTTTAGTGAATTTTCAACATTTTTGATGTCTTTTTTGATTTTTGTGCCTGTAGTTCTAGCAAAAGTGTATTTATGATTATTATCAATTTCCTTTTTTAGTATATCGTGGTATAGATTTTTACAAATTAAAGATAAATTATTGGTACATTTATCTATAGGAGTGATAATATAGTCCTTCTGTAAATTAATTATATTTTCTTTAAAAGAAGGAATGTCTGAATTGGGTTTTGTGTATTTAAGTGTATTATTATAATAATTTATAATTTCCTTTTTAATATTATGTTTCCATTCCAGAAAAGTAAATTCTGGAATACTGTATTTTATACTAGTTTTATTTATGAATATATCTATATCTTTTAATATAGATTTAATTGTATTATTATAATTGTGTTTAATTTGAGGTATATATTTATACCCTTTATTTAAAATTTCTTGATATTCTGGATTTAAAAAAGAAAAATTGCTAGTTAATATATGACCTGAGAACTTATATTTATCAATATAGTTGTTGCAATTACATTTAATTTTTTTAAAATTTGCCAAATTATTAATAAATTGGTTATAATTGCAAACTAAATTACCTATATTTTTATTGTATCTCCAGATTGTTTTGAAATTTAAATTTTTTATAGGGAAAAGATTATTGATGATTTGGTTATTAAAAATATCATTAAATTTAATATGATTAAATAAATTGTTATTAAATTTAATGATAATATTAATGTTATTAGTAGCTTGTTTAATTTTTCTGTATTTAAAGATGTCGTGTGTGATATCTATTAATCTGTTAGTCAGATTATGAATTTTAATATATTCTATGAGTTTGATAAATTTATTATTATTTAGTTTAAATAATGTTTTAATAAATTTATCGACGAAGTTGTTAGTGTACATTTGTTTTGGGTCCAGTAATTCTTCAAATTCAATGTAACCTAATTTATTTGTAGTTTTACCTCTAGTTTTATTAGGTTTAGTTTTAAATTCATTTTTTTTGTATTTGCAACTGATTTCATAGGTTGAAATTTCTTCTGTTTGTGGTTTGTATGTGTAGTTTAATTCGTCGTTAAGTCCATAAGGGAATAATGTGTTGTGTTTATAAATGTAGTTGTTTTCTAATAATAGTCGTTGCTTTTTGTTTTGACATATGTCTAGTATTTCTATCTTAAAGTTGTTAAAAGTATGTAATTGATTGTGTTCTTTCATATATATATTACCAATTGATTTTTTAGCGTGGTTTCTATGTAGGTTTATTCGTATATTTAATGGATTACAAGTTTGTCCTATATATGATAGTTGACAAATTTGGCATGTTAATTTATAAATAGTATTCACTAATTTACAACTAGTTGTTTGAAAAGTGTCATGGTTCTTAAGAGAGGGACAAGTTTGACAATTTTTTCTTAGGCAATTCTTAGCGAGTTTAAATTAACATAAAAGAGGTGCTAACACTAATATGTTTGTAGTTTTTTTTAGTTTTTTTAGTTTGTTATTCTTATGAATTTTTAAATATATTTTTCTTAATTGTTTTTGTGGTGATAAAATTTGTAATAAATTGAATCATTAATCTATAAATATATAGATATTACTGTTTGTTATCTGTTATATTTTTAAGAATAACTAATAAAAAACATCTTTAAACTAACTAAACACTGAAAAAAACCAAATTTCTGAAGTTATTTTTTCTAGAATTACTTTTATAATTTACTTTTTAATAATCAAACAATGAAAGATAATTAAACTTTGTATGAAGATTTATTTATATTAGAATATCTAATATAATTTAATTTGTATATTATGTTATATATAAAAAATATATCATAGAGCAAGCTCATATGAATTAATATAGTGTAGAAACTATATAACAAAATTATAACAGTGATTCTAATTTTAAAACTTAAGGAGCAAAATGATAATAATGATAACTTATATCAATTAGATTTGATTAGATTAGCAAGCTAAATCTAAATTAATTATAATAATAAATAGTTATTTAATTTTATAGTCCAGTTTTGTATTAAGATTATCTTCACTATTATGATCATTTAAATTCAAATTATAAAATTTGTAAAATGTTATTAATTTGTAGATAGAGATAGAAAAAAAAATCCTTTACTTCTACTACATCCTCAAGTTAATTATATATTTATAATTAATAACAATAAAAATTAACAACGTAACGTCTATTACATCGGCTTTTACACGTCATTTAGACATACTCTAATCCTATATATAGAATAATCGAAGAGAGAATATATATAATAGTTAGAAAAAAGAGAGAAAGACAGAACCATGCACTTTTAATCAAACTAATAATAAGGAAAAAAAAAATTTTTGTAAAGAAGGTAGATATATAATAATGATATATAATAATACACTTAAATACACAAAACCCAATTCAGACATTCCTTCTTTTAAAGAAAATATAATTAATTTACAGAAGGACTATATTATCACTCCTATAGATAAATGTACCAATAATTTATCTTTAATTTGTAAAAATCTATACCACGATATACTAAAAAAGGAAATTGATAATAATCATAAATACACTTTTGCTAGAACTACAGGCACAAAAATCAAAAAAGACATCAAAAATGTTGAAAATTCACTAAAAATTTATAATAACCACAAAAATCCAAACATACCAAAGTTCTATATAATTCCTAAACTACACAAAAAACCTATTTCTTTCAGAACAATCACATCTGGTATAAATTCAGTCATAAAAAATATTGATATACAATTAGCTTCAACACTACAATTTATTATAAATAAATTAACTAATAAATATAATTATAAATTTATCGACTCAAATAAAAAAATCATTAATTATTTAATGAACAATTGGACAAACATTGAAACAGTACACACATTTGACTTTGAGGACCTATATTCTAAAATAAATTTAAGAGATCTAAATAATAAAATAACCAATTTATTTAATGAATTCATTAATGACAAAACTTTCTACATTAAAATTATTCATAACAGATATAAAACATTTAAATTAGATCTTAAAACAGCAAAAACTCTACTGGAAACATTTTTAAATTTTAACTATATAGAATTTAAAAATAAAATATATATTCAATCAGAAGGCGTTCCCATGGGAACTTCTTCTAGTCCGTTATTAGCAAATCTAATATTGTTCTGGTACGAAAGAGAATACTTTCTACAAAATAATATTAATTGGCAAATATTCCGATATGTAGATGACATAATAATATTTAATAATCCACAGTTTAAAAAATTAATACCTGAAATTTATCCTAAATACTTGAAACTTAAGAACAATGAAAAAATTTATAGAAACAAAAAAGTTAACTTTTTAGACTTAAATATAGACCTTACAAATAGTGCTGTTAGAGTTTATAATAAAAAGAATAATTATAATTTCAATATTATAAAATACTGTAATATGAATTCTAATATATCATTAAATTGCTGTAAAGGTATATATTATGGTCAGTTTCTAAGATTTTATAGAATAAATAATATATTAGATAATTTCATAGAAGATGTTAAAAATTTAAACATGGAATTTATTAAAAACAAATTTAGTATCAAACAAGTAAAATATTTCAACAGTATATCAATTATAAAATATTTAAAAAAAAATAAATGGAAATATCCATTTATGAAATCAACTTTCTATAATTTCTCTTAATATTAACTAATACAAATTTATAATCTTTAACAGTTAATTAAACTTTGATTAAATAACTGATTAAAAGATTTTTCACAAGATTTTTAAAGTGTTATAGTATATAGTTCATTTTTTTTTAATCTCCAATTTCTGGGGAGGAAAATGGAAGTTAAATAAAGGTGAATTTGCACAATTAATAGCTTTATTAAACTCTTATAATTTGCCTTTTTAAAGGAATATTAAAAGATGAATAAATGTTGAATCAGTTATTTTGATATAACTAGCTGTAAAGATTATGAAATTCAGCTTTCTTCCCTTAACTATTTTTCCTTTCTTCTTTAATTTTCTTGTTGTTCAAAAAAATTCTGAATAAATGGTCTAAATTTGAAATGTGAGGGGACATTCCCCTCCCGCAACATGTGTCAGCCAGAAATAGATATTCACAATGGAGGACGCCGCGGTCGAGGTAGGTTTACAGTTTGAATTTGTTAACACTTGTATCTGTTATATATGTTCATTTAAATATTTCACTGAAACAACTTAATATTAACACATAAAATCCGGTTTAAAAGAGATCTATGACATAATAAAGAAGGGGTGAAATGTCGTTGGACTTTTATCTGAAGATCCCCGGTCCAGCAGATCTCTTTTTCCAATTTATTTCAATTTAAAGTTTTTTGTGTATGTCTGGTCTACCATTAGGGTTTCAAAACATAATATCCAAACTTATAACAAATGTTAATTCATACTATAGATATATTACTAAATACAACTATTTATAATCATATTATAAAATAAAAAAAACCTTTAAAAATTAAAAAAAAAAAAAGGATAAAATATAAAATCATAAAAAAATATATATATATACTAACAATCTTATCTACCTTCTTTACAAAAATTTTTTTTTTTTCCTTATTATTAGTTTGATTAAAAGTGCATGGTTCTGTCTTTCTCTCTTTTTTCTAACTATTATATATATTCTCTCTTCGATTATTCTATATATAGGATTAGAGTATGTCTAAATGACGTGTAAAAGCCGATGTAATAGACGTTACGTTGTTAATTTTTATTGTTATTAATTATAAATATATAATTAACTTGAGGATGTAGTAGAAGTAAAGGATTTTTTTTTTTTTCTATCTCTATCTACAAATTAATAACATTTTACAAATTTTATAATTTGAATTTAAATGATCATAATAGTGAAGGTAATCTTAATACAAAACTGGACTATAAAATTAAATAACTATTTATTATTATATATATATATATATATATATATCATACTCTTCTTATATAAAAAAGGAGGATTGTGATCCGTTTTTTGGAAGTTTTCTTACTAATACATTTTCAGATTACTTATAAAGTGAACTTTGCGAAATATGGTAAACTCGATATATAAACCACTTCCGAGAATCTTGCACTTCTAATAAAAGTTTAAACTCATCGAAGAATTGGCCATTAGTTAACAAATATGTATAAAATGTTTGTAAATTTTATAATTTATGTTTTAAAAATAAAGTACATTGAACAAAGTATAGAGTACCGTATATATTCGTCTTGACAGATATTTCATATTTTAATATTCCTTTATGAACAATTTTATATTTTGCAGTAAAACACATGAAAACTCCGAGGATAAGTTTCTTTATTTCATAAATGATATATCGAGCTTTCGGGTATCGTAAACCCTTCGACCTTTCGTCTTATACACTCCTGTCGAAGGGTTTACGATACCCGAAAGCTCGAGATATCATTTATGAAATAAAGAAACTTATCCTCGGAGTTTTCATGTATTACTGCAACTTAAACATCAGAGGATTCTATTTTACAATTTTATATTTTCTCGGAAATTGTGTGTGAGAGACTCTAATTATAGATTTTAATTAAAATTTAGAATAATTAAAACTTAGTGAGAACTTAAAATTTCTAGAATATATCTCTATTTACACCTAGCAACGGCACTAGCAACATTTAGATATTCTAAGAGAGCACGATAGAAATATGAACACTTTCAATTTATTTATGATAATATACCAGTTTCCCTTATTTTACTCATTGATCATGACTCATCAAGTGACTACTAATGTAATCAATTTGCATACTGATATGTAAATATGTATATATCTCTTTAAACTACTTTTTCTTTTTTGTTTTTCATTTAAATGTATATATTTCACACGCAAATATCCGAATTGTGGATATAGCGTGTACTCTGCAATTGAGATAAATAAAAAAAAATAAAAATTATTAGATTTCAAAATAAGATTTTTGATACAGAATTGGAATGTAGAAATTTAGATTATAAAATTTACTTCTAAATACATTTAATGTAAATAAATGCATAACAATTGTTCTCTAGTCCTTTGATAAGAATAGCTGTGGTCGAAATAAAATTATATTTGAAAGCTCTACACTTACTGAACCGATTTTACTAATTTCATTAAACACCATGACCAATAATAAACATTCAAATGCATAATACAATAGTTTTAGAGGCCTGTTAGATTAAATAGGTGAGATTTCTGGAAAATTTCACTAAGATAGCCTTTATAACTTCTAATTTTTATCTTCCAGTTCACTGATTGTAGAAATTCATCCTACATATTTATAAATAGTGCTGACAATAATTCCATCCTCTTAACATGTCATGTTTGAGGTAAACTTTACATTTATTTTCACGAGAGCTGTTTTAGTATATTTATCATAAAAACAAATTATGGTGATTGCAAGCTCACATCTAGCCAATCGAGAAAATTACTTGAATTCTTCATAGATTTCGGGAGAAAACACTGCCTTGGACAGAAGAGTGTCATAGTCCGATATACCATATTCCCTAGGAAATTATTCTTTTTGATTGATACCTCGGTTTATTAGATTTCTGAGACTGTCCATTAGGGTTTGTGAGAGAACATCTATATTTTAACCAGAAAGACATTTTTAATGAATATATAGTTTCTTTCAGATAAAATTTTTATTTGTATTTTCTATTATGTGTTAACATATATTTTTTAAAACTTATATAAATATAAGATGGCGCTCTGCTATCTAGAAATGCTCGTGTGAAAACGGTCAGGATATGCCTTTTTAATACATAAAAGTTATAAGAAATGGGATGGAATTCATGTTCAAAAGGAGATACCTCTACCTTTTAAAATTCTTTAAAATAATTAAATTTTCATTACCTCTGTACATAACGTAATGGTTAGGATATAATTGTGCCATAACACCAGCTTTAGGTAATACGTACAAAGGCCAAACCGATGAGGTTAATAACCCGAAACCACGGTAAACAGGTTGGCCTCTGAATTTGCCAGAACTGGTGTTTTGGCAGAGCTTTATCATCACCATTACGTTTTCTGATGCACTAGCGCGCCATCAGAAATCAAAATTCGAAACTATTTTAAAGGCGTAAGATTCTTTTTGATATTAAACAATTTCTACTGCCCTTACTGCAATGGAAAAATTAATGAGAGGGCCTGGCTCATCAGTGGTGAACCCTCTCAGCGGTTTCGCCAGTTTAATTTACCATTTTAATTGTTTAATATCAAAAAGAATCTTACGCCTTAAAAATAGTTTCGAATTACGTTTTCTACTGAGTGATAGGTTAGATTCAAGAATTTAATGAATTTTTGAAGGGAGAGGTGCCTCTTTTTATATATATGTTTATAATACTATATAGATATTATAATGTGGTGGACAAGAGTTGTCATTCTAGAAAGCAACTTCTTTCTCCTCTGCATGAAAACAACTCTCACACAAAATGAAGCTAATTGAAGGTCAATTTATATAAAAAGAAATATATAGAAACAATGTACATTAAAAGTAATTTATTTTCAATTTACATTTAAGAAGGCAAAAAGGAAAATAATCTATTTAGAAAGAAAGAAAATAGCCTTTATTTAGAAGTCCAATTCCTGCAAATATTGATTAGCAATTAGCTCTCCGGGCAGCGCTATTGTTTTTCTCAACAGTCAACATTGAGATCGGAAGCCAAACCTTACTAGAGATACAGTACTATACTTCAGACATAAGTATTTCCCACATGTTATTTACACAACAATGAAGTATTATATACATTTTCCTTCTGTGGATTTGAAAATCATATGACTGTGTGAGACAGCAAAAACTAAAAGACATCTTACAGCTACAGAGATGGGGGTAAGAGATATCGATTTATATAGAAAATATATTGGAGATAGAAATGAACGGTATATATTAAAAAACAGATTAATACAATAATTTGAAGCTAAATTTGCCCTTTGCTCAAATGATGACATTGCAGAAACCAACGCGAGCAAAATACTTACAACAAAAATATGTCTAAAAGGAAAACTACGTATGCGCATTTACTGACATAGCTAAATTAAATTATAGTTTAGGCTTTGTTCTTCACAGTAAAATTGATTTTACATTTTCAAAATTTTGTATTTCTTTTATGAGTTCGGGAACTTTTTGATCCTACCGTGCATATTAAATATTTTTATAAGATATAGATAGTAATTATTAACTTGCTTTTCATTACATAGTCATTTTATGGTATTGTTTGTAGTCGTGTAATCTTGAGAAATATAATAAAACATGTATATATAGTTCAAATGATACCTTCAATATTATATCAAACAAAAGTATCTAACACATATTATAATATGAAAAAATAGTACAAATGTAATATTATACTGGGATAAGGTGTATAAATTAAGAAAAAGGCTTCTTCTTATCGTGCAACTGAAAGTTGCTGATGGCTTGCGCCATCTATCGGAATAAATATCAACTATTCTTGTTGATTTTCAATTATTCCAGAATTGGCTAAATACCCATTCTTGATTAATCAAGAATGGGTATTTGGCCAATTCTGGAATAATTAAAAATTAACAAGAATAGTTGATATTTATTCCGATAGATGGCGCAAGCCATCAGCAACTTTCAGTTGCACGATAAGGAGATGCCTTTTTCTTAATATTATAATATGCACAAAGAAAATAATTTAGGAGCAATTAATTTTATGTATAGTCTATTATCGAAATTAGAGGGAAATCATTTAAGAGTAGAGTATATTGGCATTTGCTGATTTTTTTGTTTCCCAGTGTAGGAAGACGTCTTTCGTAAACGTTCTTTCAACTTTATTTTAAGACTACTTCGAAATAAATTCACAACCTTTTGCGTTTTGGTAATACCATCGTGCGTAATAGAAACAGCAATAAAGAGGGTTTAGTGGAACTTAAATAACTAGTTCAATAACTCGCATAAAATAAAATAGTGTGTACTGGGGTGAGATGAATAAATCAATAAAAAGGGCTTCTTTTGATCGTTATTCCGACAGATGGCGCAAGCCCTCAGCAAGTTTAGTTGCAGGTTCAGAGAGGCCTTTTAAAAATATAAATTGTGTTGATTATAATGATTATCAAAATTTAAAGCATAGAAATATGTATTAAAATTAGGCTTAATATGTGATGAAACATGAAATATGAAAATAATTTGTATCAACCGTAAAAGTATATTTTCCCGACGTTTTAACGCTACCATTCACCCTCAGAGGCAAATGAGTCACCGAAATATACAGTACTTTTACGATTGATGCAGACTATTTTATTTTTCAACAAACTCTCTTAATCTCAGCAAGTACACCTATCCCCCGATTTACACGGTAGATACGTTCCTGAGAAAAACGTGTAAATCGAGGGATAGGTGTATATTAAACTGTCAAATCTGAATAGGTGTTCGCCCCCTCTTGAATCAGAGCCTCCCAATATTCTTTTCAACATAGGTAGTATAGAGTAGAATATCGCATTTTAGTATAGTGCGATAAAACAAAAAAAAAAACTTATTTGAAAAACCGTATAAAGCGAAAACATGTAAAACAAGTACCGTGTAAATCGGGGGATAGGTGTATATGATTTTGTTTCTCACAAAATATCTTATTTCGAATGAAAAATTCCTGTGAGTGAATTATTGTATGAGTCATATATTTCTCTATTGTTTATTTACATTTCTCTTTTAGCGTAATGGAATGAATAATATATATTTTGAAAGAAAGGCCAGTCAGTCAAATAAGGACGCAGTGGCTTTGTCAGCGACTTAGTCTGTTAGCTTACAGAGTTGTCATTAGACTTTTGTGACGGAATATATGTCCTTTCTTTAAAAATAGATTACCATTCTTCCGGAAAAAATTACTCGCTTAATAAATTACGATCTCCTAGATATATTAATAGAAACACAAAATGACATGTTTTGAAAGTCTTCTAAATTAGGGTTTGGTTTTTTGTCAAATGTCAAACACCAATCAACAAAATAATACAACTCGTTAGGACTTTTGTTTGGAATGAACACAAAGTTCTAATCAAATAGCTCTTTCCATATTTTGTAGCATTCAATTCTTTAAATGCAAGAATATGGTTCCATCTATAAGGAAGATTAGAAACCACTTAGAACTTTTCCTTTCAAATAAATCAATATCTCTTTGTCCCTTACTGCCATCAGGAAAATAAAGAAAGAGCCTGGCTTAGAAAGTAGTTTTTTTTTTGCTTATCCCTAGTACACGTGGTACAGGCCATGATAAGCATGGTGGGTAGTTAGCGACTGCTTTTTACTGTAAGCGCACCACATGTCTACACATGTGAAAGCAGTTCGACTTTGCACTTACAAATGTGCCAGAGCCCCGTTTGGTTACTTGCACTCGCTGGTGGGGTTGGACTTTTGCAACAATCGGGGGGCCATTGGAGCATTTTTTTTAACAGAAAAAAGTGTCCAATGCGGGGATCGAACCCGGGTCGTAGTGGTCGTAAACCAAACGGTTTAACCAGCCTTCCACCGACCCCCCCTAGAAAGTAGTAAACATTCACAGTGGGTTTCCAGTTTATTTTCAATAACTTATCCATTAATAAAATGGGCTGTTCTGCTTATATGTCCGTCGATTTGGAGTTTTATTACATCATAGTATCTTCTCTCCCTATTTGGCATTTGATATTCTTTCACATCTCACTATAATTGAATGAATCGGGACTAAATTAGCCAACTCTCTTCACAGGGAATGTTATTTTTTACACATAATCAGGAAAGTCCTTACTGTTAAACGACGTGTTTAATATAGTCTTATATGGCTACTAAAAATATTTTATAGATTTTACTTTGAAACTTCTATCAGTTAGAGTTCAAATTAAAAATTTAATTAAAAAAAAACATATATAGATACTCTGTGTGAGAATTTATATGTATAGTGTTTGTGAAGGTATAATCTCAGCACCCACTGCACTCTCTCTCTCTATGTCATAGTTAGGAAGTAGAAAGCTTTTAATAATTCATATATTTAGTTAAACCAAAAGACTAGTGGCACAACATAGAGTTTTATGGCAATTCTTCAGGGAAGAAAGAAAAGACTTCTGGAAAGAAAATGGCAGGAACTGTTTACTTTGTAAAGATCTCATGGATGATAATTTGGTTCACTATTTCCTCCAATGCCCTCTCTTAACAGAAAAACGTACTGCAATTTTCCCAAGCCTTAACTTTGGTCAATTTAGATACCAACACATATGTCAACTTCTCTCTTCAGCTCTGGATGATGAATTACTGATTGTTAGATACTTTAAGTTCTGCACAGAAGCTGGGCGCATAAGAAAGAATGCAAGGCAAAGGATACTGGAGGATGACCTATCTGTAAATAGGTAACTGAATGTGAGACAAACTTTATTTTGTTGTAAATGTTTCCTCTTCCCTCTCCTCTTGTTGACGTGTAAATACGGCGAATCCTATATGGGGCGGAATGCCCTAAATAAAGGCTTTTGTTGTTGTTGTTGTATATTTAGTTAAACACCAAGGAAATATAGCCTATCATACCATCCTTAAGGCTCGAATATGGTGATTTCAATACATGATGCAGATATTTCGGTTGTCCTTGAAATCTAAATAAATAAATATCTTAGAACTTCCTAATATTCAGGAGAGAAGAACTGTAGTATATGATTTATTAATAGAGAGACATCACACATACACAAAAGTGGATGATTTTTGTCTGTAACGGCTTGATATATATGTATGTGTTTGATCAATATTCAGGTTCAAGCATGTTGACTTCTATATAAGCAGAGGATGTAGATTTATTGGTTTCTAGCGACTTGATGTATGTGTTTGATCAATATTCAGGTTCGAGCATGTTGACTTTTATTATTTTCACAATTTTATCATGAATGTTGACTTTTATATAAGTAGAGGATGTAGATTTATTGGTTTCTAGCGATTTGATGTATGTGTTTGATCAATATTCAGGTTCGAGCATGTTGACTTTTATATAAGTAGAGGATGTAGATTTATTGGTTTCTAGCGACTTGATGTATCTGTTTGATCAATATTCAGGTTCGAGCATGTTGACTTTTATATAAGTAGAGGATGTATATTTATTGGTTTCTAGCGACTTGATGTATGCGTTTGATCAATATTCAGGTTCGAGCATGTTGACTTTTATATAAGTAGAGGATTTAGATTTATTGGTTTCTAGTGACTTGATGTATGTGTTTGATCAATATTCAGGTTCAAGCATGTTGACTTTTATATAAGTAGAGGATGTAGATTTATTGGTTTCTAGCGACTTGATGTATGTGTTCAATCAATATGCAGGGTTTCGAGCATGTTGACTTTTATATAAGTAGAGGATGTAGATTTATTGGTTTCTAGCGACTTGATGTATGTGTTTAATCAATATTCAGGTTCGAGCATGTTGACTTTTATATAAGTAGAGGATTTAGATTTATTGGTTTCTAGCGACTTGATGTATGTGTTTAATCAATATTCAGGTTCGAGCATGTTGACTTTTATATGAGTAGAGGATGTAGATTTATTGGTTTCTAGCGACTTTATGTATCTGTTTGATCAATATTCAGGTTCGAGCATGTTGACTTTTATATAAGTAGAGGATGTAGATTTATTGGTTTCTAGCGACTTGATGTATGTGTTTGATCAATATTCAGGTTTTCGAGCATGTTGACTTTTATATAAGTAGAGGATGTAGATGTATTGGTTTCTAGCGACTTGATGTATCTGTTTGATCAATATTCAGGTTCGAGCATGTTGACTTTTATATAAGCAGAAGATGTAGATTTATTGGTTTCTAGCGACTTGATGTATGTGTTTGATCAATATTGAGGTTCGAGCATGTTGACCTTTATATAAGTAGAGGATGTAGATTTATTGGTTTCTAACGACTTGATGTATGTGTTTGATCAATATTCAGGATCGAGTAGGATGACTTCTATATTAAAATGGGATACAGGTTTATTGGCTTCTAACGATATCTAACTGAATTATCAATATTCAGGTTTAAGCTCGGCGAATGATATAGTGGATACGCGTGATATGCTCGTAAGAATAGAAGATTCTGATTTACTGGCCTCTAACAGTTTGATAAATCTAACTCTATAAAACAATTTTCATGTGTATATTTAACTCTATTATATGTATGCTTTATCATACGCCATCAATATTAAAAATTGATATTTTAATATTTATTGTCAAACACTTTTGAATCAATAAAAAAATAATTTTAAAATATTGTTGCGTTGTTGGTTGACAAAGAATAACTTCCGTGAGTACAAAGGATCTTTAGAACTTTATTTAAGCCTAATCAATAAAATAATTACAGAAGAGTGCAAAAAAATGATACAACAATAAAGAAAACAGCAGTTACAAACTCACCAACTGCAGCACGGTGAGGGAAAGCAGGAGCAGAACAGGAGACAGAAGTTCGTAGTACCTTCTAGAATCTTCCAAGAAGTACACCGGCGTCGGCGGTAAGCAGCAGTCCGACCTCTTGAGACAGCAGCTTGCTTGGAGTACACCACGTAGCTTCGTTCTTCGACCTCTCTTTTATCTTTCTTCTTCCCCTGGCATGAGTTTCTCATCCCTATATATCCTGGAGTAGATCTTTCCAGAACGGTCACGGTTGGTTAGCCAATCAGAAAGCCGCCAGCACCGAGCGTTGCGCAATAGCTGTAGATTGACCAATCAGTTGTCTTCCGCTTTTTCTACATGATTCTTAAACGCTCTAGAACATTCTTTCTCCACTGGAATGTGCTTTTATTTCTACGTAACAATATATATTTTTCTTTAATTTGAAATCAAACAATACCTATAATCAACTTGTTGTTTATAGATTATATTTTCACTACAAGTATGATTTTAACATTCAGGCGTTCACAGTTAATTTCAGCGAATATCTCAAAAAGACCATTCTTGTTGACATACCTCCTCAGTGGACTAGCAGTCACTTGAAACAAGGTTTATATTTTTATCTACCGTGATGTCTCCGGGTCAAGGTTTCCTAGGAAGATATTGTAGATACATGAGATGGATGTGTCACATCTCCAGCCATGTCTAATAGACATTTTTAAAGTCGAGGGCGATTCTTTTTAAGCAAAAAACCAGACAGTTTCGATCCAACTTTAGAGGTCTCTCTCTCTCACTAGCAACATAATATTATATATATCGATAACATTTTGAAATGAATTTTTAAAAACACACTTTTTATTGTTTAACTTTTTAAAAATTTCTTACAGTTTTTGTTTAAATCATTTTTAATTTATTTTTAAAATGTTTTAATAGATACATATATTTTTACATTTATCTCTTAATGAAATATTAATGAATTATATTTTATGTACTTATCACAAATATTTTAAAATATAAGATAGACCTCATTATTTTTCCTTTAATATTATAAGATATTTAACTTATTCTGATTGTAATTTTTGAATATTTTTTCATGCACAAATTCCCCCCACCTACTTTGTATTTTAAATGATTTCAACTGTGATATTTTAACACCATGCGGCGCTGAGTTTGTGTATACAAAGATGTAATGCCTCGATAAAGGTTGGCGTTCGGCCAGCCGAAATATTGGCAAAATAAATCTTTTATTAAATCCAATATATGCCTTTTTATTATCTAATATTATATATATGTATATAGATGGAAATTTTCCGGGAGGAAATTGATATGTAAAAGCAAGGATCGCCTCTCGCGTCAAAATAGACGTCAAAGTTATGCGACATCTATTGGCCTTCGCCGCAAACTAACGTCATCGAGTCGGTAACAAAGCCCAAACACCTGCTTTGGCAAACTGAGAAGCGTCCAACTGGAGATCAGGGTGGACTTTATTCCATGAGATCCTTGGAATATTTTAAGGGAGTGAGTGAGGCCCATTGTTGCTCTATTCTTATTATAGGTTTTCCAGTAATGATGAAAAAAAATCGAAAATCTAGAATTGTCTAAAAATGCGGTGAAAATGATTTGTTGGATCATATGGCTCGTCGATTGTGAAGAAACAGCACTAGAAGTTACACCGCATGAGTTTCTTTTCAACGACAAATTAAAATTTTATTTCAAGGTGAAATATCGACTATTTCTAACCTTTTTGGATGAGGTATGAAAGGATGAATTATGAAGAGTAATGACAAACGGAAAAATAAAAGTGTCCAGGGATGGGAACAGCGGTGTCTTTACTGCGGTGCAGACTATTATTAATACATATGGTTATCAGGTATGAACAATCAAAGCGGTGTCTCTGGTGCGATGAAAAATATTGTTAGGGCATTTGGCTCATCGATTGTGAACAAACAGCGGTATCTTAGCTGAAGTGAAAAATACTGTTTGGGGGCATTTGGCTTATCGGTTATGAACAATAACAGCGGTGTCTCTGCTGCTGTGCAGACTATTGTTAGTACATATGGCTCATCAGGTATGAACAATCAAAGCTGTGTCTCTGATGCGATGAAAAATATTGTTAGGGCATTTGGCTCATTGATTATGAGCAATCACAGCGGTTTCGTCAGTTAATTGTAACGCAGTTCTACTATTGTCTTTGGAGGCTAATTGGAAGTTGAGTTTAAGAAAAGTAAAATATATATAATTTTCCGCGCGCGCGCGTAAACAATTCTCAAATATGTCTAACAGGTCACTAAGAAATTGTTCTTAATTGAATGAATAGCATATAAAAGGTATCAATTATTGAAATGCCTTATATTAAATAGAAACTCTACGCATGTTTCCAGCATCAATTAGTAGATCTCCCGTTGCTAGTAACGAGTTAGAGAAGTGAAGAGAACTGTCTGATGAAGAAAGTAATTACCTAAATGAAGAGCCATCTGCGGACGGACAAAAATTCCGAAGTCTGTTTTTGTGGCAATTGAAAGCTACTACCAACGCCGAGTTAATTTCCATGTATATTAACTCATCTCTACGCTATTGATCAGCAAGTGCTGATTGGAATAAATTACAAGGCGTGCGCGCACAATAATTGGAGGAGCTATGATAAGCTGGTATTTGTCCAATGAAATTGATACAACCCAATTTAAACATATACCGCGTGGGAAAAAAGATATAAATATAGAATCAAATAACAATTTATTCGACCCCAATAAAATACGAATCGAGTTAAAATAAAAATGTTTAGTTATTCGTTGATGGAAACATGGGAACCCTGCAGCCATTGAAATGTTAGACAATTCTACGAGATGTACAATCGATTACATCCCCACAAATTGATTTTGATTTAATCCTCCTGTCTCATACATGCTCCCCTACCTGGCTAATGGAGGGGCCGCTGTTTGAACATTGAATGGACTCAGCGGTATGCTTAGAGAACATCATATGTGCTGTTTGGATAGTTGCACGTTGAAGCTATATATATGTCATATAATAAGAGTCTCCTTCAGAAAATCTTAGATATATAAAGAGAATTAATATTTCAAGAGAAATTTCAAATTCTGTTTAGTTTTATAACAAATTTTAACATTTTCTCTTTCGAAAATCGATAATATTTGCATACGCATGCAACATACTGAAAAAAGAAAAATCCCTTTTTGAATATGTGAATAGTTACAATATGATTGCTGTTTGAAATATTCTCTATATATAATATTTATATTCTTTATTTTCGGAGTATAATTCGCCGCAATTCCTAAACCCATCTTATATATTCGTATATAAATATGCTCTCTTCACAATACCGTCGGATTTGTTGCAACAATCAATATTATGAAAGAACACCAATCTTATGAAATTCCCCTTAAAATCAAGATATTTATTCAAAATGTTTGAGAAGTGTCATTGTTGCGGTATTCCCCGTAGAGACATAGATGATATGGCGTGTGTGCCAACCTACTCTATACACTTGATTGTTTTATAGCTGTCCGATTGCTTCATTACCTAAACTGATCAATAACAAACCACACACATGCACATCAATGATTCAGGGAGTCACTCATTCTCTTCAACTATCTGATTAAATCTCCCTTTTTCATTTTATTCCTCTGGAAAAAATTGATAAAGCTGAAAATAATTTTCAATTTAAATCTCGTTGACCGTTTAAAAGTTTTGATTGCTGACAAAATAGGAATAGTCGTGTCCTACGACATCAATTATTCTGGAGAGAATCCCCCAACCGTTGGATGCACCCGTCACCCGCCTGTCGGAAGAATTTTAAATTGAAAGGCCCGGCTACGCGGGATTTGGTATGACAAAATTAATTGGATGTCAATGTAAATAATTCTGGCCCCGGTAGGCAATTACATCTTTCTCCTATCAAATTCAGCTCTAATTGATTTTTTCTTAATTACCAATTTCTTTTGAAAATACAATTAATTTATATATTCCTATCAAAATAATTCAGATATTAAATAAACTGTGATTATGTTATTATATTTGGATTATATGTATAAGGTATTCGAATGAAAATATTCAAGTTTTATCAAGAATCAGGAGTTGCATCAGGAATTATCAAATCAATTTATATTATCAATTCAGAACATATTTAGAGAAGTTTGGTAAAATTTGTTATAAAGATTATATTTTCTTTATATTGCTATAATAATATCTGTTTTCTCTAACGAATATCGAAAAGTCGTAATGGAATAAAAGAATACTTTGGAAACTTATAAAATAAATTATGGGAGAATGGTTTTCATGTAGAAAAGGCGGTCATCCATATCTCCCTTTATAGATATATTTCAAAATCTTTTCTACGCCAAGTGCTCATAAATAGATGTGTAAATAAGTTACAACACCAGGTTTGGAAAATTAGGAAAAAAACAATATGTATATTATATAATCTAAAATACAAATATATATTTTTAAACATATATTTCATTTTCATTCATTGACTGTTATATATTTTTTGACCATGGATTCGGAACATACCACTTTAATTATTATTGTTATAAATATGTATACAGTAATCCCTCGTTATCACGAACTCGGATAATACGAACTCTCGGTTTGCGCGAACCGTTTCTTTTCCCCCGTTAAATTTCAATGCTTTCCAAAGAGATTTTGCCGGTTAAGACGAAATATTCGGTTATGACGAAATACGAATTAAATTTAGCCCCCAACAGAACTAATCAATCGGTTAAAACGAATTCTAATATGTTTTTAAAGGCGAGTTATAAGTAAAATAATAAACTATTAAAACAACAAAAACGCCGTTGATATCAAGTATTGGCTCTCTTTGTCTTTTGTGTAAACATTCGTCCTTTGTTTGTTATGATGACTCATTTTCTATGAAACCATCCCCTTGGGGTCGTTCCATGTACTCAATCAGTGGAAAATTTCGACTCTATTGTGCCAGTATTGCTGTTTTTCTCGACTGATAAATGTAGGGGCCATGGTGACCCCTGCCAGCCAGCAGCCAAGGAGCGCACGATTTCACGGAATTTCACAGAATATTATATTATTCTTATTTTTATACAAAACATATATTTATAATAATCAAAAATAGATGCGGCTGTTGCCTCAGGGTCTTCGAGCTCTTCAAAACGACTTCGAAAAGCATCCCATCAAGACGTGGAAGATGAGCTTTTAAAATGGTTTAAAAAAGTAGACAAAATAATATTCCTGTATCCGGCGCACTTGTCAAAGAAAAGGCTAAAGAAATAAGTGTCTCATTGGGTGTGGAAAAAACAGCTGATTCGTTTTCACTTCCAGAAACAATGCTTGATGAGCCTGAAGAATGGACCAAACTCCTTTCAGCTACAAACCCAGCTGAGACTTTGACTTTCCTGGAGTATGTTGCCCTGGATGAAGGGTTGGAAATTTGCGGTCCACCCGAATTAGAAGGAAAGAAGAAAGAAGAAGAAGAAACAGAAGACGATGAGGTGAAAGAAGAGATAATGATGCCTGCTAGAGGGGAAGTAATCGCGGCCCTCGAAACCCTCCAGAAGCTGTCCAAAACCTCTGCGGATATTGATGTTCATTTTGAAGATGACCTGGATAAAATAAGAAGGGAGTGTCTGAAACAGTGGCCAATCAAATACCAACAAAAAAAACTATGACAGACTTTCTGAAGCCTGCAGAGAAAACCCAGATATAGGATACTCTATGCATACTGCATATGCTGCATACACATAAACATTGTATGTACCAAGTATATTATGTAAGTTGTTTCTTTTGTTGTTCTTTTTTATTTGTGTTTTAAAATAAACTTATATTCTCATGTTATTGCCTTACATTGTGATTATATTATCCATATTGTCTTTTAAAATAAAATACTTTATGTACATACATGTACATAATTGTTGTTCCTTAAAATTATAAAATATTTTCATTTATATTGTTTTCAAATAAATTTATTCGTTATTCCTCAGAAATGTAGTTTTCTTACTCATCAGTAGTACATAAGTACAACTCCCGGATACCACGAATTCAATTCGTCTAATACGAATTCGGTTTATACGAATTCGGTATATATTCTTTTAAGACGAAAAGGGTATTTCGTTCTCCCGTTGAGTTCGTCTTAACGAGGGATTACTGTATTTAACCCTACCTTTTTTTAAAATCACGATTATAGAATTCATTCTATAAATTCTATATTGCTGTGATAAATAATTTTATGTGTATTTTTACTTCAAGTAATTCAAAATAAAATCTACTTGAAAGGTAAATAATTATCTTTACCTTCCCACGTTGGAACCTCTTTTTAACAACAAAACACAAAATAATACCAACACAATATTTATATGATGTTTATATTTAAAAGGTGTAATTGGGGATCTGTAAAAGGAGTAAAAAACCGTTTTTTTTTTTCTTCTCAAAATTTCTCGAGGGATTACTCTCTCTTTATCAATTTATTGCATAATAACCTCAAAGATAATTTATAAATTCTTGTATATCACATGTCAAAGTTGTTTCCATGTTATCTACAAGAATTTGTAAATTACCTATGAAATTATTTTACAGTAAATTGATAAAGACGGAACAATCTCTCGAATTATTTTGAGAATTTTTTCCACAGATGCCCTTTTCAAATATAAACTTATTTAATGATTCGTTCTTTGACTCAAATATATACATTGGGTAATCATGTTTAATACGTTTTTAAATATAGAGGTACATTGGTACAAGAATGTCATTCTCCCTAAATTTTATAATGTATTCTGGCCTGAAATACAGGCGCTTCCACTTCACCACCGTGACACCTTTTCGGCAGTTTCTGCCGATTTTATACCTATTCTCTTAGGAAGTTATAAAATCGCCATAGTCTCTGTATTAATATTGTTGCGTTGTTGGTTGGCAAAGAATAACTTCCGTGGGTACAAAGGATCTTTAGGACTCTATTTGAGCCAAATCAATAAAATAATAACAGAATAATGCAAAATAAAACAACAATAAAGAAAACAGCAGTTACAAACTCACCAATTTCAGCACAGTGAAGGAAGGCAGGAGCAGAACAGGAGACAGAAGTTGGTAGAATCTTCCACGAAGTACACAGGCGTCGGCTGTAAGCAGCAGCCCGATCTCTTGAGACAGCAGCGTTTGCTTGGAGCACACCACGTAGCTTCGTTTTTCTCCTCCCCGGTACTCATCTCTATATATATTCGGAGTAGATCTTTCCAGAACGCTCATGGCTGGTCAGCCAATCAGAAAGCCGCCAGCACTAAGCCTTGCACAATCGCTTTAGATGGTCAATCAGTTGTTCTCCGATTTTTCTACACTATTCTTGAAAGTTCTGAAACATTCTATTCTAGAATGTGATATTTACCTATGTAACAATATGATATGAAATAGCGTGTCATATGTTATAAGAAATCTGACCTATTTTTGACGCGTATGTTTCTTTTTGAATACATTTCTACTTCCCTTACTGTAATGATAGTCTATATTGTTTAAGTCCATAGCCAGACACCAGTATTATACAACTTGTCTTTTGTTTGAATATCAAACGTTGGTATTGTGGCATTTTATTTTATCTGCATTTTGCACAGAGGTAATAAACAACAACAACAACAACAAAAAGCCTTAATTTAGGGTCACTGACCCTATACAGGATTCACCAGAGGTATGCATAAGAACAAAGCAGTGAGACAAAGGAAATAACGATATAGACAGAAGAAAAAGAAAAACAAGAAAGAGAAAGAGGGAAGCAAGAAAAACAACACAAAAAGAGTAGCAGTAAGAAAGTGAGGAGTGAGTGTCACTTGGCTTCTTCTGAGATATGGACTTGTGGAAACCAAGAGGTGATAAACAAAATACGAGGTGTGTTCAAAAGGTATCGCGACTTTTGTGTTTTTTCAAAAAAATATTTATTTATTCATGAATACCTATTTTGTCCCCTTCAAAGTAATCCCCATGAGATATTATACACTTGTGCCAACGGTTTTTCCAATCTTCGAAGCACTTCAAAAAATCTTTTTTTTTTTCATCTTTTTCAGCTCCTCCTTCGATGCCGTCTTTATCTCGTCAAGCGTAGAGTAACGTCGTCCTTTCATGGGCCTTTTCAGTTTAGGGACCAAGAAAAAGTCACAGGGGGCCAGATCTGGAGAATACGGTGGCTGCGGCATCATTAGTGTGTTGTTTTTGGCCAAAGAGTCGCGCACAAGCAACGATGTGTGAGCAGGGGCGTTATCGTGGTGCAAAAGCCAATTTTTGTTCTTCCACAAATTCGGGCGTTTCTGGCATATTGCTTCGCGCAAATTGCGCATAACTTGCAGGTAATATTCCTTATTGACCGTTCTACCCTGTGGCAAGAACTCATGATGCACCACGCCCCTGCAATTGACGAAAACTGTCAGCAAAACTTTCACATTCGACCGAACTTGGCGCGCTTTTTTCGGTCTTGGTTCGTGCGGCAGCTTCCATTGAGATGATTGAGCTTTATTTCCACGTCATAACCATTAACCCACGCTTCGTCACCAGTTATGACCCTCTGGAGCAAATTTGGGTCGTCGCGGACAGAGTCCAACATCTCATTAGCAATGTTCATGCGATGCTGTTTTTGGTCGCAATTGAGCAATTTTGGTAAGAATTTCGCGTCGACCCGACTCATGCCCTAATCATTGATAAAAATCGAATGGCACGAGCCAATCGATATGTTTAGGTCCTCAGCAACTTCTCTAACGGTGATTCGACGATTGGCCAATATCATTTTCTCCACTTCATTAATTTTTTCGTCTGTTGTTGAAGTGCACGGGCGTCCGGCACGCTCTTCGTCGTTCACATCTTCTCGGTCTTCTGAGAACATTTTGTACCACCGATAAACGTTGCTTCGGTCCAAGGTAGTTTCTCCGTATGCCACAGTCAACAATCGGAATGCATCCGCGCACTTAATTTCGTTTTTCACACAAAATATGATACAGGTTCTTTGATCCATTTTTTTAATAGGTAAAAATCGAAGACGATCCAAAACACCTGCAAGCAAAGCAGCTGTCAACAATTAAGGGTACATTAAAAATGGCCGAGCTTGTCGGCATAAGTGAGAGGCATGAATACCAACATAAAGCCACAAAAAGATCGAAATTCGAATATACGTAACCCGCGAAAATTCAAAAGTCGCGATACTTTTTGAACACACATCGTATATTGTTATAATGTATCTTCAAAACGGAGAGGTTCCCTCTTTAAACACGAACATATTTTTGATTCAACATCAGAGGTTAGGAAAATCTTTAAAACCATTTATTTTATTTTGTACTTGACAATCTAAATGTCATTATATATTACATTAAAAAATAAAGCCTTTTTGTAATTTAATAAAACCCATGCTATCTTGCACACATTATACTGTTACATACAGTTCTGTTTATTTTTCTACTTAATTATTTTCTTTGCAGCAGAATTTATGAACACACACAACAATTATTTTTTACATTTATGTACATTTAGAATAGTCACCAATGATGATTATATATTGTTAGTAATTAAAAATAAAGAAGGCACCTCCTGACGTGGATGTCTTTTCTTGATTTATCAAGAAATTGGGTTTGCCAAATATCTCGGAGCAAGCTAAATAAACGTTTAGTTTATTTTTGCTCAACTAGATGGCGCTCTGCCATCTAAAAAGCACATGTGCTCGTGGTAAGGAGATGCCTTCTTTATTTTTAATATCAACATCTGACCCACTTATCTTTTTTTTTTCTATTGTTTTTTCATTGTTGGTAATATAATTTGAAAAACAAAACATTCTAATTATAATTAGTTGGAAATAAAGAACATTTATATATATTAGAAATAGAATCATAAAGCACAACTGTATGTTTTCTTCAAATCTTACTGAAGCAAAATTCTACTATATTCTCACTGCGTGAAAATATTGGGAGGGCTTGGTTCATCAATAGGGAACCCTCCCTGCGATTTCGTCAATACGAAATTCTCTCCCACTAATGAATCAATATTTTCCATGCAGTGAGATAAGTAGAAGCTTGTTTCATTAGTATCCCAGTTATTTGCCAACCGCTAAGAAGGTATGGTCATCCTTATAATAATTTGTTAGTTTTGAAATTTTAGTGGAAATAAAATCAAAATATTTGAAATTAGGTATATAATGAATTAAACTCAAGGTTTTAGAGAGATATTATGTTTCCAAATAACGGCAACAAATTAACAAATCTGTTGTGTTAACTTTTTTAGGATGAAATTGTGTCTCGAATTGCTGGCGTGTTTCTTACCTAATGGGGCTAATTGTGGCATCGACAGCGCCCAACAACGTGGAACAAAGTAATTGTTAGATAGATATGGATCTTACACAAGCTGCACGGCTTAGTCTGACTTCTGTTTTAAAGTATAGGAATGACATGTACAGGTCTCCACTCAGTTTCTACACGACGCGACAGTTCATCAAAAGTAATGACTGGTGAGTTGTGAAATGTCAATCGCTCGACATCCATTGATCAGACAATTTCTATTATTGACATATCAGATGAAGTTGCTGGCCAAGGCAGCATCAGAACATTTTCTATATGTAAAAAAGGTTCTTAGAATACCTGAACATGCGGTCGTACATTATCCTGCTGAAATGTACCATTTCCCAGGCCTCGAATAAAGGGTACTGCCATGGATCTTAACACTTGAAAAATGTATCGGGGCAGTTCAAGGTACCAGGAATGCGAATAAGAGGTAACCGAGACGTGTCTTCAATTGCATCTAATGCCATCACTCCAGTTAATAAGCCTATATGATGATGTTGACTACACGCTGGCAATGTATTTTTCAACACGATGACGCCAAACACTGAATTGGTCATCGTGGCACAGAAGCTAAATTCATCTGAAAATACGACTTCAGATGCGTCGTTGATCACATCATTGAAGGCACTCCTGTCTATGATGTAGCGTCAAGGTTAGCCAGAGCCGTGATCGTAGAGATGACAGTCCATGCTACTGCAAACGTCGTCGAAAATCGTGCACTCACTTTTTTTAATTGCAAGCGACCCATATCTCGACCAAGTGCTCTTGACAGGGCTGTAGATTCCATTAAGGTCATGCGGGTAGCATGTAGAACTTCTCGGGTGTAAGTGATAGCGGGCCGCTGAGATCCACTACGTACATCCATATGATTGTTCTGAACCCAAAGATTCCTTAACCTGCTAACAGCCATGGGATCTTGGCCGATGCGAGCAATAATAGTACGGTACGATAAACTGCAATCCTAGTGGGCCAGAATTCTACCTCTATCAAAATCAGAAAGTTGTTTTAGAAGTATTTATTCTTCGAAACAGCGTCTCAACACATCGTAGATGATATCAGCGCCCTTTTTGCAAAAGGCGTTGAGAATTCAAACATTTGAATATAACGGCATTTTCCTATCGTGTATTTTTCATGTATGTAGCGTGTCGCCTTCATGGTGCAGCAATTTTAATGGTGAAAACTATATTTATATGTGTTTTAGTAATATTCTATCTTTTCATATATATTTTCCCATTTTATATAAGGATCTTATCTATATTTTTCTTTATTCAAAAATTAATCTAAAAAAAAGAGGCATTTATAATAGGATTTATAGGATAAAATCATTTGGAACCAAAATATTTCATCTAAATGAGAGGTAAAAATTGTGGTGATATTTAGAATGATATTATCACATTTTTCAAAATATATCATTTGAAAGGCATAACGCATATACCACTAAAAGATCATAAATTTAAAAAAATATTCGGCATGTCAAGGCTTTCTCCAATCCAGAAAAGGTTGCCGCCAGATGGTTTCTTGCTTACGTCAGGGCCGTGGTTTATCGTCAGTGTTTACGGCCGAGGGCGTCTGGAACATGACCTGGAGAGTATCGAAGCGGATAGCCTGCCCCAGTCCATCCGCTTACTGAATAAACGAGTAAAATTGTAATTGAATAAGGTTGAGAAATATAGAAAAAATACTGATCATTTAACTAAAATTGATTTGACTTGCGCCATCCATCAGAATAAATTTGGCCAATATTCTGGAAAATTAAATCGACGATTAGTTTAAAATCCGCAGATGGCGCGCAAGTTATCATCAACCATCAGTTGAACGTTCAGAAAAATGATTTTTCTTAATCAAAATTTTCGAAATGTTTCCATCAATTCAGTAGAACTTTTGTATTGATTGCTTGTCCAAACAAGTTTTCGATGGCCCAAGTCGTGCAAAGGAGTTGAAAAAATACTGTCGAACCTCCCAGTAGACGCGAGTGAATAATATTTTAAACGATAACCAATAGTTCAGTTTTTAATTGATGGCAAGAACTCTAAACAGGACGAAAACAAGCGCTTATCGTGGTGTTGCCTTAGAGTTAAACAAAAGAATGGTGTACGCGCCAAACTGGAAGGAAGGGCACAACTAGTGTTCCAATTTTTAAACTCATTTATCACCGCCGATAAGTGATAGAATTTTCAATAGGATCCGTAGAGACAAAAATGCCTATTTAGAGTGAATATCGAGGATGAAAATCATCTTTATTCTCTCTTCTTTGAAATCAGAGGCATTATCAACTACAAATTTCCACCTACCGGGACCACTCTATACTCAGCTCTCTACTTGGAAGTTCTCATATGATCAAGAAGGTTCGTGCGATGCTGAAACAATAACGCTACACGGTGCCTTAGTTACAAACCATTTCCTAGTCAGAACCCCCAAGCCATTGGTTCTCCAGCCTGCCTAGAGTCCTCTCCTGACTCACGCAAACTAAAATTTTGTTTCTTTGCTTCAAACGAATCACGAAAGGGAAACAGTGAGACACGATTGAAAAAAATCTAGGCTCATGCTACATCGGCTCTAAAATACGTTACAGACCTTCCAGGATTATTTACAGACCTGGAGGCACTAATTACTGAAATATATTGATCGTTTTTATTGCAGAAATATATTTTATAAATTATTTTATATGAATTTGGTCGCATTACTTATGAAATATATTTTGTATATCCTACGTTTTTAGAAAGTGTTTGGTCGAGAAATTCGGGAAACTATGGACGTAATCTTTGATGACAACAGGGAGTTATTTTATTTGAAAAATGAAAATTCGCGCTGAATCGTTTCCATTATCTATTATTATGCCGCAATGTTTGGATTTAACCCAGAAATATAGGCATTAGAGAGTTCTTCTTAGAGAAAATATTCTGATATTTCTGAATTATTTTAGTGTGAAGAGATAATTAATACAAATTTTCGTGTTGAGAAGTAGAGTCAATGTTTTTTCCTTCTAATCGAAACTACATTCCAACAAAATGTTAGAAGTAAAGAATCATTTTTCGAAGATCCGCTTTGGTAAAGAAGTAAGAAAAAAACGTAATCATTAAGAGCATTATTATTCTAATTTCCTTAATTAAAAATAATATCTTTGCGTGTGACCTATACACTCACATATAAATATGTATATTATATAAAAATGTTATTTTATTTTAAAATTATAATTTCTAAAGCAAATTACTCTGTTAAGACGATCGTCAGAGGTCGCCGCTTTCCCTATATAAACCTAGTATTGTTTTTTCCCGTTGGCCGGCTCAAATCTTTTGTAGATATGTAAATAAGTCTTTAGTTTTCTTCATTCTTCACGTCTTAAGTAAGGAACACTTTCTTTAATATGTATTTATGTTCCTTAAGCACAATTAAAGCAAATTGTGATTATAATATGTTTTATTATTTTTCCACGATTGCAATTTAAATACTCATGTATATCAACCTCAAGCAAATACCCAATCCTCAAAATGATCAGCACCACAAGTAATAATTCAATGTATCTAATTCAAAATTCAGAAGAAATATCTTTATGTAATAATATCATGGGGGAGAATTGAAAAGTTAAAACAAGGTAAATTATGTAAAATGTCAGATACAAAGTACCTTGGATTGGATGATGCTGGCTGGAGTTGATCTTCGGAGATGTTTGGCGTTGGATGGGAGAAGGCTGCTTGTTGCGTTGAAGCGGGTGATGGTTGAAGTTAAGGGATATCCCGATTTGTCTGGAGTTAACTGGAGATGTTTGCTGGTTTGCGTTGGAGCGGGTGATATCTGTGGATGGCTAGGTTTGATCAGAGAGGGTTTGCATATTTGATAATTTCGCTTTTGCCATTTTGAACAAATAAAAAGGTTTCGGATATCCTGTTGGCTATTATTACATAGAGATATTTCTTCCGATTTTGAATTAGACACATAGAATTATTACTTGTGATGCTGATTATTTTGAGGATTGAGTATTTACTTCAGGTTGGTATACATTGAGTATTTAAATTGCAATCGTGGTAAAATAATAAAACATATTATAATCACAATTTTCTTTAATTGTACTTAAGAAACATAAAATACATAATTGAAAAAGTGTACCTAAGTGAGGCGTGAAGAATAAAGAAAACAAAAGACTTATTTACATATCTACAAAAGATTTGAGCCGGCCAACGGGAAACAACAACAATGGGTTTATATAGGGAAAGGGGCGACCTCTGGCGGTCGTCTTAACAGAGTAGTTTGCTTTAGAAATTATAATTTTAGAATAAAATAACATTTTTATATAATATGTATATACAGATGTAGAAAAAATAATTAAAATATATAAAAAAAAGGTCAGGTGTTTATATTAAATGTAAAAAAGACATATTATGACCGTGCTCATATGAGAATCTCTAGATGGCATAGCGACATCTAGAGACGCTCATGTGACCACGGTCCAGGATATGCCTCTTTTGTTTTTAATATACTAGACGGGTGACCCGGGCTTCGCCCCGGGATTGACCCGTGTGCATATCTACCCGAGTGATATATATTTAGATAAGATTTTTTTAAATAATTGTTTGTTATTAGCATTATCTATTTGTTTGCATCAGCATAATTTAATCTAATCTTTGATAGAGGGCGCTGTTCGTGAGCTAAGTAAAATAATTTGAATATATAGTTTTAATAATTGATTTATATATTTTTTAAAATAACCTATCGTCTTCCCCGTATTTTTTACCTATGTATGGAAATTTTGGTTTGAATTGGTGAACTACTACGAATTTGTATACCAGACATACAAACAAACAAACATACAAACATTGATTTATATATATATATATATATATATATATATATATATATATATATATTTGACAATATAATATTTATACAAATCCAGTCATACGTTTACCTATACCTAGAATGTATGAAGTTATTATATATACAGTTACGAGCGTCATGCGTTCTTAATAATTCTTCATCTCTGTCACCGTTTGCTTTTTTTTTGGAATGGCGCTCTCCTATTGGTTGGCTACGATCACGCCACCTTTGCCCCCCCCCCCCCCCCACTCGCTTTTTCGTTTTTGTAACTATTGTGTTGGAGCGGGTCGCTCCTTAAATAAATGCATATATTAGTTAATAACTAAATGGAATCCTCTCTTTAGCACATAGGCTATAGTTATTAACTAATTTATTTAAGGCGCCAATTTATAATTGTAACCAATAGTATTTGAATCAAAAACATTCAATCGGGTAAAACACGGGCGTTGCCCGAGTCATTCGGCTAGTTTATATAGATGTGCCCCCACCTACCTGATGGCCTATCCATCCAATAATCTTACATAGTCCACCAGAATTGTACCTTAAAGAGATTCTCCGAAAGCTCATCTTCTTCCTTTTGTGAAGCAATTACAATTTTTTCGACAAGAATAAAAACTTAACAATTTTACTTACATTTTTATCTTATATATTTTAGGAGATTTGAAAAGTAAATATTTATTTTTAAAAACCCAAGTTATAATTTTAATTAATTTAATGAAAGAAGAGTCAATATACATTAACAAAAATTGAAGAATGTATTTTTAATGTGAGTAACTATTTTCGAAAACATAATAGAACCAATTTAAGTAATTAATGAAAAGCTCAGAGAGAAATTCTAATCCCTCTCTCTTAAAATTTTTTTGTTTCCTCTGTAAAATATTGCTACGTGGAAAATAGGGAAGATAAACTTCAGCATGACACAGCAATTTATTTAAGGCGATAACAAACTATTCTATATACAGTTACGAGCGTCATGTGTTCTTAATTCTTCAGTTTTCATCTCTGTCACCGTTTCCCTTTTTTTTGGAATGGCGCCCTCCTATTGGTTGGCTACGATCACGCCACCTTTGCCCCCCCCCCCCCCCCATCGTGCCCTCCCCACTCGCTTTTTCGTTTTTGTAACTATTGTGTTGGAGCGGGTCGCTCTTTAAATAAATGCATATATTAGTTAATAACTAAATGGAATCCTCTATTTCTTTTTCCCATTAAGAGACGCCTACGGAAGCCAACAGTACATAGACAGATAAAGCACATAGGCTATAGTTATTAACTAATATATGCATTTATTTAAGGCGCCAATTTATAATTGTAACAAATAGTATTTGAATCAAAACATTCAATCGGGTAAAACACGGGCGTTGCCCGGGTCATTCGGCTAGTATATATATAATATTCAATGGAATATATTTCATTACTCTTAAAACCAATTTTCAGACTATAAATCAACGTTTGAACCACATATAACATTAATACGGTTATTTATTTATATTGTAATAAATATATATTTGCTCGACACGTGGCTGTTCAAATATAACCTGTATTATTCCTTCCTTATCGTACCAAATTCACTTACCTTAACTTACTTTACTTAACCATCTGTGAATAAACAACAAATAATGATTCCTATTCTCTAATTCAATTCTTTATTATAGTCTGTATAATTTCATGTATCTATATATACTGTAAATATGATTATAAATAGTGTTTCATATGAAAAATTGGAATAATATCTTTATAAAAATATTAGAGAAATATTGCGAGTAATTATTGATTTATTTTTAAAGAATTCGTCTGATCAATATAATATACAAAATAGTCAATGTGAAGAGGATTGACTTAATGGTAAGAAAAATTTTAAAATGTCCAAAGTTCGATGGATTTTGAGGATTTTATTTAATGGCCCTTCTTGAAAAAATAGAAAGTTTTTGTTGAGTTTTAAATATGCGTCGGCATTATAATGTTCACTACGTTTTTTCTCGAAATTCTGTCTTTTATTTTAGATAGAAAAAACACAAGAAATATTGATATAATTGTGTTATTTTTTATAATAGAGTAAAAATAGCTTCACAAATCTTTATAGATTACCAGATTTCCAATATGTATCTACGATATAAACGTTACATATGTCTCCAAAAGAAACTACTGGGGTGATTCTGACATCTGTATCCGGTAGAGAAAATATCTAAGACATTATGAAGGAAGAGCTTTATTTATTTCCTGGCTCCTCTGCCAAATGTTCATCATCTATTATTTTAACAGACCAATTTTAGAGCACATTAAATTGATTACTTAAATTACTCAATTATACTCCTGCAGTAAAATTACGGGGTTTGGGAATTATTGAAGAAGATAAAATTTCTCATTGTATTCTTTTCCTTAAATTCAATATGAGTAATATATTTTCTCTCTTTCATCTCAATTTTAATTTCATATATATATAATACAGAATATATAGAGAAATTAAAAAATGAAATTAAATATATATTTCAAGAAAATCTTTCTCTTTAAATAAACATAAATAGAGTGACTTTATCTTATACCTTAGATTCAAAAAATTGTTAATGAAATATAATTTCAAATGCAAATTTTTCTCTAAGTCTAAAATGATCAAAAAACACCATTTTCAGGTGATTATTTCCTGTCGTGAGAGGCTTTCTTTTTGATAGGCTTAGCAAAGATACGATGTTTCTTTTAAGGATTTCAAGTTGTTTTGTACTCACTTATTTTGTAGTTACGAGGACATCCCTTTTGATATAAACAAATATATATTTATTTAAGGAATGACTTGTTCCAATACAATTGTTGTTAAAACAAGCGAGCGATAAAAATCAAAACAGAAAGGTCATGAAGCATAGAAGTAGAAGTGACGTCAGCACCGATGATGATAAAGTCAAAGTCTGCGTAACACCTTTTAATTATTTTTCCCTTTCATATTACAATTATGTATTCATACGCGATGTTCAGTGGATTAAATATTTATATAATTTTCTTAAATTATATATTATTTTCTCCTTAAAATTGATCTTGTTAAAATGAGTCTCTCATTTCCTAATCCAAATTATATTTAATCACAAATAGGTAATTATAATTGACATTGATATTTTATATATTTGTTTTACTGAATTTAATTTGACAAAATACATCATTTGGTCTGTTATTAACAACAAGTAGATGAATATTTCCGTGAATATTTTGAAATTTTAAAGTTGTTATCATATGTTAATAAGTGGTAAAAATTTCAAAATTAGTATCAATTTATTCTATATATACTTAATGTAAAGACAAAGTCCTATAACTACTGATCTAAAATATAAGGAATAATGTATTTATTTATTCCAATTCAAAACGCTATGTTCCCCTAGGGACACTTGCGCTAAATGTACATACAAATATAACAAAGAAAATATTCAACATGGAAAGATACACAGAAAGTAACTTAGAAAGATTCATAAATATTATTTACATATAGAGATATTCTTTGAATTTTATTCACAGTTACATCATTAAATTAAAAAATATATACATATATACGCACATATACACGCATACACCTATATATTGTTTACAACCACAAGATATGTCCAATATTTCCTTGAGATCGTTACATCAAAGACCATTTTTCTTAATGAAAATGAAAAGGAATAATGGATCATCAGTTGTGTGAATTGCCAGTTTAATTTTTTACTGTCTTTTCTCTTATATGCTCTCCCAATTATTTTTCATTTCCTATGGGTATAGGTTTGTTATGATATTTTAAGAAATATATGGCATCATTCTAGGTTCAAAAAATAGGATTCAGTGTTTAATTTTAATATATATATATATATGACATAATAAAAATATGATTTTTATTATATTCATAGAATAATTAAAATTCTATAATCACAGAGTTAAATTTTAAAATGAAAAGGAATCCTTAACAAAAGGAATATAACCTAATTTGCTTTTTTTTTTTTGTAGATAGATAATAACATTGTTAGTTGTATGTATGCAAAAAACTGTTTGCTTTAAAATTAATCAAAATAAAAAATACAATTTTGGGACAAAAGTTATCATTCATTTTTACCATCCACGACTGCATGAATTGGTAACGTAACTAGAATACGTCTTTATTTATGACATATATATATACATATTTAAAGATACATTTAACATTGAGAGAGAGAGAACACTTTCGAATGTTTTCATTTTCCTTGTGATATCGACATTTATTCCATATATATCCATTGAGGAATTACCCATGGTAAATAGATGGTTGAGCTAGCCAATTGAATTAAGGGGATGTATCTTTGATGCGGGCCAAGAATCCACAAATGCCTCCGCAGATGGAAGAATATTTATTCTTGATATAAAACAGTTCCTTGTAAATATATATGTGTATATTCAAATTTTCAGTTTTAACTATTTTGAGATTTCCATATTTTATTTATTTTCTTCTATAAACTCTGCATAATCGTCTTTTAATTTATGCTATTACTTCTTTTTTGACTGCTCCAGTATTTCATCCTGACTTTACTATATTTTTGGAATTTAAAAGGTAGGATGAAATTATAATCGATAATAGTTTCCATAGCCATCCAAATAAATGCCAACATCAAGATTAAATAAATTTAATATTATTTTTATTATGCTGTGATATAAAAATTATTAAAATATCCAGTCGTCAATTTCAGTGAAGAAATGGAATTGATGAATGGATAGCGGCCAAAGAGCCGGCTTTTTTCCGCGATGGGATCCGTCAATTGCCAGGAAGATGGGATAAGGTAGTGGCTAGAAACGGACAATAATTTGAATATTGAATGTGTACAACCAATTTTTCACAAAAAAGTTTCAATTTTCTAGAAAAAAAAAAACTCAAAAACTGAAATATACTCCCAATACAATATGAATTTAGTCATATTGTCAGGGTATTCGAGTTTCCTGATACTTTCTATAATCTTAGACTGTCGGGTAAAACAGAAGAATCCCCGTGGAAGGGGAAGAAACTCCGTTTTAGCCCTTGTAACCTTCATTTTATATCTAAAATCCTTCTAATATTTAAATAAATAAATATTTAAAGTTATTCATGAGCTTATTTAATTACTTTTCATCTCGACAATATGTGAATGTTGAAGTATTGGATCTAAAATGTCACTGACAACATTAAATATACTACAACTAGAGACCGCATAAACCATTGATATATTTTCAGGCTCAAAGACAAGCCGAATATTGGTTATGCAGAATAGTATTAATGCAAATTTATATATTTCGATTTTATTCTTTAAAAAAAATTAACTTTTCTCTTCTTTTTCTCCCTAAGGTTTCCTCCATATATAACCCAGTAATACTTCGTGGCTGTTCTATTCTCTTTTTATAGGATCTTTTGAGACCAAAAAGGATCTAGAAGCACACTAGATTTTGAAATTGAATGAAGGCTAATTTTTGACAGAGACCAGGGAAAAGTAGCGTAAGAAGCGGGAGAGTTATAACGATATTTTACTGTATAGCTATTATAATATTTGCTACATAACATAAAGAATAAAATTCCCTGCTCCAAAGCATAGCGTCAGAGAAGCCAGAATGGATTATTCGATCAGTATGAATGACTATGCAAATCCCTGGTGCAAGTAACGAACGTGCTGGGTAAGCCCAGCTCTAAGTACCTCTTCACTATAACACCCATGAATCCTATGTGCAGCCTGATATAGCAAGTTCTTTATTGATATTCTCATACATAGCTTATTACCTAATAAGGCTCTTTATAAGCTACTCCTTGTTGTGTAATAATGAGATTTTTATGAAGAACATTTTGAGCTAACTGATAGCCAATATATTGACTGTCATTATATGTTTTAGAAACATGGCTTCCAGTTAAAGACCCATTACTGATATTGCTGTTCTGGGGTACTAGAAGTATTCGAGGAAATATTCAATATGAGTTTATTTGCAAGTTAATCATCCCCAGTAGTGAAGCATACTTTTTAACTGGCACATGTATGGTTTTTATTACCAACTTCGAACCTACAACACTAAAGATATTCAAATATAAACAGTCAATTAACAAAATTTTAATTGAGGATGCAAAACCTTTTAATAAAATGGATGACGGGCTTCTTGATTAAGTGTTACATTGTCGTCAGGAATTCTATTCTTGTAGAATGGGGCTCCCCGTTCAGAGAAGAATCCACTATGAGATACACATTGTGCAAGACACGCACGTTATCAGAGTTCTAACCTTGCACGTACGTGACGGTCTCCCTATATCTGCGACAGATAATCAGTTTTAAAATAAATAAACGTAAAGAACACAAAATAAACTACGTTTTTTTTATTTTCACACCGCCATTCACGTTATGTGATTTTTAACATCGCAAAAATGTATATATGTGCCATTATATGTGTGCCATATATGTGCCATTTGAAAACATTCGATAATAAGTCGTAAATATATATATATTGATTAATCAAGAATGGGTATTTGGCCAATTCTGGAATAATTAAAAATCAACGAGAATAGTTGATATTTATTCCGATAGATGGCGCAAGCCATCAGCAACTTTCAGTTGCACGATAAGGAGATACCTTTTTCTTAATATATATATAGATAGATGGAAAATTTGTCGGGAGAAAATTGATCCATAGAAACATAGGACGCCTTTCCCGTCAAAATAAACGTCAAAACGTGACGCCATCCATAGACCGCCGCCGCAACTAGCGGCCTCGGGTCGGTGACAAAGCCACAACACCAGCTTTGGTAAACTGAGAAGCATCCACCTAGAGACCATGGTTTCGGGCTAATGGCCCTCGTCAGTCTATGTAGTATGTACATATAGTATATATGTAGTATATGCATATAGTATATGAATATAATATATATGTATTTTATACCTGAAGTATTGTCTGTGTATCAATTACTCTTTAATAGAAATTTTTGGTTTATCTTAACTGACTCATCGTCTTTATTTCTGTTGAAATATTAGTAATATTCTCCTTTAGCAAATCACAATACTTTAATTAATTATATTTTTTATTAATTTTATCTATAATTGAATCTCTTCAATTTATAATAATGACCTATTTATTTTGGCACATTACCACACAAAGGACACTTCAAATATTTAAGGATTCTAAAAGAACTATCGACAAAGTGGTAGATCCAGAAAACTCCCACCGTATTTACAAAAACAATTTGGCCCAAAGCAGATAATCCAGCTTTAATTCAAGGAAAATCCCACTGCACCTGCTCAATCATATTGCCATTAATTCTTTTTCTGTAATTTTGCAAGGTTGTAAATGAGTCGTAATTTATTCAAATAAATAAAAAGGTTCAACCCAAATTGATTACGTCAACATGTTTAAGCCACAACTAGCGATTAATTATTTGTAGCCAAAAGAGAAGATTGGAAGGAAAGAAATATGAAACATGTAGAATTAATTAAAAATGAATTGTTCTTTTTTCTATCTTCGAAAAAAAAATTAATAATAAGTATGTCTGTTACTATAAATATTTATATTTATAAAATATAGTTACTTATACACAAAAATCATTTTATAGAAACTTTGAGTTAAAATTTAAATGTATAATTTGAGTTATAATGTGCTAATTTTTATTTTAAGAAAAAAAGATATTTCTGCGACGCCTTTACCGCAGAGAAAATAAATGTTGGGCGGGTTTGTCTCATCAGTTGTGAACTTTCTTAGCGCTTTCAACATTCAATTAAGGTGATAAAAATGAGTGGAAAGATTATATGGTCAAACTATTTTAATGTGTTATAAGAGCTGCATGTTTTACGGTGTGTACACATTTACATATTTGGACATATTAAAAAACGAAAGAAAAAAATAAAAGATAAAAATATCAGGTGTTGAAATCAATATTAAAAATGGCATATCCTGACCAGGAGCACATGTGCTTTACAGAAGGCAGAGCGTCATCTGGTGGAAAAGAAATGAACTAAACATTGATTTAGCCTGTTCCCTGATATTTGGCCAACCCAATTTCTTGATAAATCAAGAAAAGCCATCCACGAACGCCTTTCGCGCTCTAAATACTCATTTCTTGATTTTTCAGGAAGCGCCAACAGCTCGAAACGCGTTCGTGGATGGCTTTTCTTGATTTATCAAGAAATTAGATTGGCCAAATATCATGAAACAGGCTAAATCAATGTTTAGTTGATTTCTGTTCCACCAGATGGCGCTCTGCCTTCTGTAAAGCACATGTGCTCCTGGTCAGGATATGCCATTTTTAATATATTTGGGCATGTTCACTATATTTTATGTTGAGACTTGAGTAAAACATCCACGTTTCCTTCATGTTTTCATTATGTATAAACCAGAAGATAATATATCTTATACCAGAAATATTTCGATCAAAGTAATTACTCGTAATGAAGTGATTTACAATTATATTAAAATCCATATACAAAATATTACGGAAATTTTTAGAAATATTAGCCAAGGAATTGAGCGGCAGAAGTTCTAAGCTCTTACTGTTATTTATAGTGGAATTTTGCAAGATATCTGTTGTTAGAATATTGTATGTTTAGTGATGACGCAATACATGAGAATGTATAGAGATTCCAGAATTGTGTGGTTTTGTCGTTTAAATAAATGTTAAATTTCATAGCGCTATATGAAAGAGTGAAGATTAAACTAGCAAATAACAAAATTGAGTGCAGTTTCAGCTTAGAATTAATATATCTATTTAATCAATAGTCGGTGGATGAGAGGGTAACACGCTCGATTCCCGACAGTCATGAACCGGGATTGAACCCAGCATTAAAAATTGTTTAATATGTGAATAGCCTTCACATATTATTCATTGTTTCAATTATAATGAACTAGGTTGCTCTTGTTGAGCGGTACCTATTAATGTGATTTTGAACCGTATATATATCTTTCTAGTAACTTATTAGTGAAGATTTTGTAATATTAAACATTTAAAAGTGATATATATTGATTTTCTCCATCCGAAATTAAAGTATTTCTAATATAGTAAACATTGATACACAAGATGCGAATATCACACACACACATACATACATATAAAAAATATTACAAAAGAAAGTCATTCAGGATTAATTTTTTTGATTGGATACAATTTAGAGCAATAAATTGAAGGAAGAATCCGTTGAAGGAATTAATAAAAAAGAGAGAAGAACTCAAAGAAAATTTTCAGAATTTAATATCAGCCTCTAAACACAAACGTTTTCTCTACCGATGGAATGAAATGAAAATATTGTTCCAGGTGTTTGGAATTGAGAAACTCGTCTATTAGAAATGGGTTTAAAATATCAGTGACATTTTATTGGGGTTGATATGATTTTAAAAAAATAATAAAACACTCTATTCACGAGGTCTAGATAAAACATATTTCTATTTTTCTAACTCATCACCTAGATAAAGTAAATTATTTTAAAGTCTGTTCTAAAAATTAATCTGAATGTGTGTGTGTCATAGATAATAATATATGTGAAAAATAAGAAAAATAGAAAAAAGATCAGCTGTTGATATTAAAAAACAACGACCCTTCATATTAAATCTTACTTTTCCTTATTACTAATAATTGTATATAGTTGCGGAACTACTGGTTTCCTGTGCTGCTCTTTTCCTGTTATTGCACCTTGTACGGAGAATCTGTATAAGACTAACGTCTTAATAAAGGCTTTGTGTGTGTGTGTGTGATATTAAAAAACAAGTAAGGAATATTTTGACCGCTCGCATGAGAATTTCAGAGAGATGTCAACGTACTTTTCTCGATTTATCAAGAAATTGGGTTAGCCAAATAACACTGAACAAATTTAATCAAGATTTAATCAATTTTTTCCACTATATGGTGCTCTACGATATAACACTCTACCTGTGAACGGTCAGGATGTGTTTTTTTATTAATAAAATAATAAAAATATGTAACTAATAATAATATATACATAATAATAATAGTAATAATTATATACAACACTTGATATTAAAGATACTTTTTTTTAAATTTTAAGAACTATGAATGCCGGCCAGGCAGCCTCTATATTTCCTATACATACAACACGTTTAATTAATACTTTCAAAAGGAAAAGAGATCGGATCACACTTCAAATATCACTCACAATCATATACTATTTCATAGAGGACTTAATAGATGAATACTTTATCAAAATATGCAGAAAATAACACAGCATCACACACACACTCAGGTTTCTCTTTAAACAATTTAAAATATACACACACACATTCAGCTTTATTTAGACCACCTGTCTTAACCGCAGGATGGAAGCATATATAGAGCTTCTATACTCCAGGCAGCACAGAACCCAACAGTCTCCATGTCCGACGCATGTCCAGTGGCCATATATTCCACAGTGCATACGTCAAGGTCAGCGTATCACTGAAAAGGCGAGTGTGGAATCAGCCGCGTTCTAGTCTTCGCTTTCCTTATCCAAATGGAACAAGACATATTTTATAAAGTATTTTCTGACTTCAATATGCACCGTAATAAAAACAACCAAATTGCTCAGTGTTTTGCTTCAAAGTATTTATTTGGTGAAGAGTCTATGAGACGATCATTTAAAAGGTACTTATATATATGGTAAAAAAGATTGAACAGGTGTATAGATAGTGAAGATTATTTTGATAAATTTCAAATAGAATTTTATTATACATTTTTATTCTTTAAATATTTACTGTTTCTGGAGATTACTGATTGCACATTAATATATAAACTCAAATTATTAATTCGTATTTTTATTATTATTACATGTATCTTAATATTTTGTTCTGGTATATAATTTTCTCTAATATATAATAGAAAAAAGATTAGAGAGATAGTTCAATCCACTCTTTCAGACAAGGTTAAGATGCTCTGTTGAATAAAACATCTAATTGATCTACGTGCTAACGGCCTTTGACAGTTTTATAACCTTTTTCAATCTAAGTCGGTGAGAATTAGGTTCATCTTTGTAAGATCTTTAGTAGTAGCAATACCAGTCATTAGATAAAGTATTTTAGGAAATATTATGTTAGAAAAAAACATTTCCATTTTTATATTTCTGAATATATAATTTTGGGCTTTTTAGTTAAAGTTCCATATTTAAAAAAGGAATTTTAATTATTTACACAATATTACTCATTTTATAAAATATGAATGATAAACATTACTGTGATAAAAACATAAGAACATTATAATAAAGAGAGGATTGATGAACATATATTTAAATAGATAGAAAAGATCATATCAATTGACCAACAAGAGAATTCTATATACAGTTACGAGCGTCATTCTTCGTCGCCTCTGTTACGGTTTGCTTTTTTTTTTTTTTTTGGAATGGCGCCCTCCTATTGGTCGGCTACGATCACGCCACCTTTGCCCCCCCCCCCACTCGCATTTTCGTTTTATAACTATTGTGTTGGAGCGGGTCGCTCCTTAAATAAATCCCAGTAAGAGACGCCTACGGAAGACAACAGTACATAGACAGATAAAGCACATAGGCTATAGTTATTAACTAACATATGCATTTATTTAAGGAGCCAAATTATAACTGTAACAAATAGTATTTGAATCAAAACATTCAATCGGGTAAAACACGGGCGTTGCCCGGGTCATTCGGCTAGTGATAACTAACTGCGACAAACAAAGGTAAAACACTGTACGTTTAAAGCAGACTAAAGCTCCTCCTCGTGGTGATGGCAGGAACTATTTGGCGCCTGCTTGGATATCTTCGAGCTCATTTTTACCATTACAACTCTTTTTATAAAACATAATAAGGGAAATTAAGGACCTGTGGTGATTGCTTCTAAATTTACTGTTGCATGTAAAAGACAGCTACTTCATGCTTGTCAAAGTATTATTATAAACAATGTCAGGGTTTTCTTAAGGGAAGTATACGTTTTGATATTGATACTGAAGTTAACAAGTGTTCTCTCCATTCTCAACAGATCTAAAATTTAAAATTTCTATTCGAGAAAAGCTATAATGAAGTTTTTAAATATATATTTTAAAATACAAGCAAGGATATCGGAGGAAAGCATCGCTTATTCAAATGAGAAAATGATGTATTTTGGAGTTTGTCGAATTATCGCCACCACTCAAGCTATATTTGGTTTAACCGCAGTTTACAACGGTGTCAGCTACAGTGATTCAGTCTGTAAAACATGATGTTTCAAACAAACGCGAGATTGATACGTATACTGAATATCGTGAGACTCAATGGACTTCGTCCAGACTTCTCGGAATAGGGCTGACAAAACGATAACATTTGCTTCTGGGTGATAAGCAAAGAAATCATCATTTCTTCTCGCACCTAACGAAGAATGTAACGATCATCTCTGTTGCTGGACTAACAAGGATATACAGACCATGGTTGCCGCAATGTGAATTCGCACATGCCCACTATTACAAATTCCTCTTAACATCTCTGAAAACTTCCTATACAGCGAGCTATACAACGAACAGAAAATCATGAAAAATTGATATTTCAGCAATCATGCTCTTTTTAATATTATTATCTTGATATATTAGCTTTCTATATAAGAGCCGTAAAGATATGTAGTCTTGAATCTAACTAAACTTTTTATAAAATCAACTTGATTCAAGTGGCCTCTCTCTGAGGGATGGTTATTAGTTCAAGAAAAAAACGTCAACACTCTCAAGTAGCAATATCCTGTATAGGTAAGTACTTTGAAATTCTAATTATATATATATCATATGCAGAAATCGCATAACTATGATGAACTTTTTTGTCACATTGTGAGGATCCACGATATTTTAAACTGCACACAATTACTATTTTCAGTTGTATATTTGAATAATATATAATATATTTGAATATATTTATAATAATATTTATCAAAAATTATAATTTAAAAAATAGCATATTTATTAGAATATATTTGAATATATATATTGTAATAAAGTATATTATTATTTTATTAACAGAGTAATATTATTTATGTTTATATTTTTCTACTCTGCAAACTTCCATCTTTGATTATCTTTTGTTTATCATAGATAGTTTGCTCTTGTCTTGAATGAAATGCTGTGTTATGCTGAAGTTTGTCGTTGCTAATTTTCCAAGTGGCATTTTGTTGGAGATGCTGGGTAAATTAGTGAAGGCAAAATGAAGATCGCTGAGAAGACCTAGAGGCCATTGGTGCTGTGATCTACATTTCCAGAAACTGACACCAGGTTTCTACCGCCGTGTCAAAGCCAAGACTTCTTTCCCAGATGACGATATTCCTATAGAAGATTACGACGACAAAACCGCTCCTCATGCCGCAAGAAAAAAGACGCAAAGGTACTAGGGAAATTTTTCCAAAGACTTTGATGGAATCCTTGGCAGAAGGACGTCAGATTCGAGTCAGTAACTAGAATAATTGTTAACTGTGGGTCACAGCTCCCATAGGATAGGAGCTATGTAACAAAATATTATTATTTTATTAACTACTCGGTAAACTTCCCTCATTGCTTATCTTTTGTTTATCCTTCATAGTTTGCTCTTGTCTTGAATAAAATGCTGTTTGTAAAATGTGTACTGAAGTTTGTCTTTCCTAATTTTCCACGTGCTAATATTTAATTTTTTCAATAAATAAACAATAATACTATTTTATTATATTATACATTAATTATACATATATTATAATTATATCTTAATTCAATTGATGAAAGATTTCTTTAAGACTACTAAAGTTATGCTTGTGACGTGGAAAACATGCTCAAATTACATATAAAAATATATATATAATACCATTAAGAAAATTTGAAAATCTATATATATAAAATTGAATGTCTGTGTGTGTGTGTGTGTGTGTGTGTGTGTGACAATTGATATTTAAAAATTATTTATTGTCTTCTAGACAATGTTACATCATTTTAGCAACGAGAGAGAGAAAGAGAAGAAAAAAATATATATTACATAAAGAATGAATGAAATATTTACATATATATTACATATATTTTACAAGGGGGATGAAGGAAGGAGACCTCGTCGCTGGAGGGTCCTGGACCAGGCGATGAGCGGGTCCTCCACCGCTTCTCCGAGCCCAACCAGGACAAAGTAGCGATAAATTCGCAACTTTGCCGACGCCAGGATGGAAAGGGCGTCGTCCTCAAGGCCGGACCCGCCGAAGATCCAAGCCTACAGGTCAGGGGCCGCCCTATGATGTTGAAGGCCTCTCTGATGAGAGGCCTGATGGAGCGGCAGCACCAGTAACGGTGGCCGAGGGAGCGGTCGATGGACCCGCAGGCAGGACAGGAAGAGCCGATCGAGGCAGGATGGGCCGGATGGGGCAGGGCGTGGAGGGCTAGCTTGAGAGCTGCGTCGGCCTCGTGACCCGAATAGGCGCAGCGCCGCAGCGAGGCCCAGTCGATCCTGGATGGTGGATTGATGGTGGGCGTCCATCTCGCCAGGAATCTGGAGATGGGCGTGGCGGCGAGGCGCGGACGATCCAGGGCCCGTCGGGCCGAGCGGGTCGTGAGGCCGTTGAGGAACGGCGTAGCCGTCCCACGCAGCACCACGGCCGCAGCAGTGACAATCTGATGGTTCACGACCTTCCAATCATAAGGGATGTGCCCCATGGACATCTGGAAAGTTTGATGCTCCGGACAGGGCTCTGATGGACTGCTATAGATCCACTACACACCACAGAGCTCAAGTCACTATTTATCAGAACAGTCCTGGATATAATACGTACCATACTAGCAAAATTAAACGATCCGAGAGCCCTACCCTGTTTGGTGAACCGGCTCCATAGCTGATCCTGATACACATAAAACTATCACCCTCCAAGCAGGATCCCAAGTCTTAACTACACACTTATAGTCAATAGCTAGTTGTCCCGACACTCATCCTGCACCACTGCTAATGAGAGGTTAACTCCCAAACTACAGGAGAAACAGGTCAATATAAAAATATATATACGTCCAAGGCATTTAACACTTCTTATACCAAATAAATTACCTACCTCTTCAGTACTTTGGGTTAGGGGATCGACGCCATCAGTGCTGGGAAGTATATATTCAGGCTAAACGATTAACAAACCCTCGGGTAGAATGTTAGCATGAAACTAAAGGCATGCACAAAATTAGGAAATAACGGTGAAGAGTAGTAGGTAATAGAATGAGTACCATATGGCGTAATTAAGGGATACGACAAATATACCCCAAAACAAGGAACATCTTGTCAAAATAAATGGATATACGAGGAATTTTTGATACTCACACATAAAGCACGACCCAGCCTGACCGATAGGTGTCCAACCTGCCGATGGTCGGCCTCACAACACATCGACTGGACGCTCCATTGAGGAGTTGGGGAGCCTATATCAAGAGACAGTACACATCTTTCTATGCCCCTCACGGTCGCCTACACACGCAGTTAAAAATAAGATTACTTTTAGGCGACACGCAGACACAATGAGTCTGGAACTACTCCATAAAAACACAGCTCCTTTCTATGATTTTAATTTACCTTGCTCTGTTGCCAGTAGGGATAGCAGCCCCTCTGGAACTCAATCTCCATGAACTGAGTAGGATC